>JARYGA010020178.1:0-40616 GCA_030545235.1 Helianthus tuberosus | reverse complement strand
GGTAGTCAATGCAAACTCGCCACCCAGTGACGGTACGGGTAGGAATTAGCTCATTCCTATCATTTGAGACTACAGTCATACCACCTTTCTTGGGTACAACCTGCACTGGACTCACCCACATAGAGTCCGAAATAGGATATATCATCCCGACATCCAACAACTTAATCACCTCCTTCTTCACCACGTCCTGCATATTTGGATTTAAACGCCTCTGATGCTGTGCACACGGTTTGTACTCGTCTTCCATCAGAATCTTGTGAGTACAGAAAGAAGGATTGATGCCTTTGATATCCATGATTTTCCATGCAATGGCTCTCTTATGAAGTCTTAAAACCTCAAGAAGCTGAGTCTTCTCAACCTTTTCCAATGATGCCGAAATTATGACCGGTAAGCGACGCTCCTCATCAAGAAATGTATACTCGAGATGTGGCGGGAGTTCTTTCAACTCCAAAGACGGTGGATCTTCAACCGACGGTTTTTCTTTCTCTTCTTCTACATGGACAATTTCAAGAAATCTCTCCGGACTCTGGGAACCATCGTCACCAATCTGATAGACTGGCTGCTCTAAATCGTGGCCCTCCTACGTAATGCCAATCAGGTCCCCACACGACAAACGTGTGTCCGAATCAATCTCGTCAACAGTACCTTGAAAATGAGAGCACACACATGCATCGACAATGTCGACATAGTAAAGCTTGTCATCGTGACTTTGCGGATGCTGCATCGATCTTTTAATATCGAATGTCACGTGCTCATCATTCACTCGGAGCGTGATTTGGCCAGCTGCCACATCAACAATCGTCCTCGCAGTATTGAGGAACGGGCGTCCAAGTATCAAAGGTACTCTTGAATCCTCGTCCATATCAAGAATAACAAAATCCACGGGGAAAACAAATTTATCGATTTTTACAAGCATGTTTTCCACAAATCCACGCGGATACTTGATTGAACGGTCTGCCAACCGAATGCTCATCCTAGTAGGTGACGGCTCACCCAGATCCAGTTTAGTAAAAACCTTATATGGTATAAGGTTGATACTAGCTCCCAAGTCAGCCAATGCATGGCTAACAGACATGTTTCCAATCAAACACGGGAGCGTAAAACTACCCGGATCTCCCATTTTCATGGGCAGACGGTTTTGTAGAACGGCAGAACAAGTTTCATTCATCACCACACATGAAATATCCTTGAGCTTCTGTTTCTTCGAGAGGATATCCTTAAGGAATTTCGCATACTTTGGCATCTGGGCCAAGGCTTCAACAAACGGAATATTGATGTGTAGCTGCTTAAACAACTCAAGGAACTTACCGTATTGTTCGTCATTCTTCTGCTTCTTCAGCCTGCCTGGATAAGGTACTGGAGGAGTGTAATCTTTGACCGGCTCCTGGACTTGTGCTGTACTTACTGGGCGTAGCCTGGCTTGCACCTCGTCCGGTGTGTCAGTCGGGACCACTTCAGTGATCAGTGATGAGTCCGATATGACGGGTCCGGTAGTTTTTCCACTCCTGGTCATGATCGCATTCACATGTCCACCCAGGTTTGGTTCTATATTGCCCGGAAGACCACCCTGGGGTCTTTTTGACATCATATGTGCCAGCTGACCAACCTGATTCTCGATATTCTGAATCGAGGCCTTGTGACTCCTCATTTCCCCCTCATGAGAGAGAAAACGATCCTCGCTCTGCTGATAGCGTTTTTCAGCTAACTGATTCGCGCTCGAGGAGCTAGTAAGAAGCTGAGCCATCATATCCTCCAGCTTGGAACTAGACTGAGGGGCCTGCTGCTGGGAACTGCTCCCAGTGCCCTGATTCTGATATGAATATGGACGCTGCTGGTAAGGTTGGTTGTATTGCTGGAACTGCTGACCCTGACCTTGCTGTTGCGCTGGAGCGCGCGGAGTAAATCCCAAAGGATTTTGATTACCTGTATTCGCTCGCCACCCAAAATTTGGGTGATTTCTCCAACCGGGATTATAGGTGTTGCTGTATGGGTTGTTCTGAGGCCTAGTTTGATTACTTATGAAGTCTACCTCTTCGTGGCCCTCATAGACGACTCCCTGAAAACATGCACCAGGCTCGTGTGACACTCCACACTGGTCACATCCTGAGCCAGCCTGCGCAATCATCTGGGACCTGTCGAATCTCGATGCAAGAGCTGAGATTTGTGCAGTAATAGCCGTATAGTCGTCTACAGCATGAACTCCTGCGCGAGATGATGATGATGTTGCCCGGCCTCTATCTCCTTCCCGACGCGAGCTGGATTTCAACGCAGCTTTTTCTATGATATCATACGCTTCAGTTGGCGTCTTAGTTCCTAGATAGCCTAATCGCTCCTGTGTATTATAACTGAGCCCCTGATAAAACGTCAAAACCAGCTGTCGCTTGGAGAAGCCATGATGTGGAACATCTATCAACAAGTCTTTATATCTCTCCCAGGCTGCATGCAAAGATTCACCCTCGTCTTGGCGAAAGGAAACAATCCAGTTTCGTAGCTTGTTTGTTTTCTCAGGTGGAAAATATTTCTGCATAAACTGCTCCGCCAACTGATTCCAGGTCCTGATGGACCCGGCTGGAGGTGACATAAGCCAAGCTCTAGCTTTGTCACGCAACGAAAACGGAAACAACCTCAACCGAATTGCATCCTCCGAAACACCTGTGATCCTAAATGTCGAACAAATAGCAAGAAAAGCAGCAATATGCCTCCCGGGATCCTCATGCTCACGTCCGTCAAACTGTACTGAATTCTGCACCATGTTAATAATACTAGATCTAATTTCAAAAGTAGGTGCATCAATAGTAGGTTGAAGGATACTCGGCTCCAGGCCTGCCCTTCCGGGCTGATTCGTCTCATTCAAAGGTCGATCATCGTCCGCCATGATTGCGTTCCCTGCTACTCCTAAGTCCTCGGCTTCAACGGGTACCACCTGCTCCTGCTCACCAGCTGCGAGCAGTAGCCCAACCGCACGAAGACGTCTCCTCAGATCACGCTCGGGCTCGTCTGACGGCTCAACAAGATCGGGAGGGGGTGTTGAGAACATCAACCTGCAAACGACACATTGACACAATGAATATTTTATTAATATAATAATGCTGTTTTTTTAGCTGAATAGAAGCGGAATATTATTAAAAATGGGCTGAAAATTTTATAAAAATCCGAAAATGGGCTCGAAATTTTATAAAAATCAACACAATAAAAATAATCGAATCGGCTAATACAAAAATGATTTTAAGGTGCCGAAAACCCAAAGAATAAATGAATAAATAAATCCGGACCGAATAAATGAATGGAACAAAAATTTACAAGTATACAAAAAAAATGACTTGGAAAACGAATAAATGAAATAAAAGCAAGAAATATTAACAAATAAATAAATAAATAAAATAATCAAGAAAGTATACACAAATATTAACAAGTATATACACCGATAACACAATGACTCGGGTCGTTCCTAAAACTCGCCATGTCCCCGGCAACGGCGCCAAAAGCTTGACGTGTGCGTATATATACATAATATTGCAATGAAATTACACACAATTTGGTTTTAAATTTATAAAAGTGATTATTACTTTTACATCAAAACACATACGAAAGAGGCAAGTGTACCCCGTCATATATGTAGTAAATTATCGGTAAGAACCAAGTATCGATCCAAGGAAATGGGTGGAGAAATAATACTAGACATTTGTCACTAAACTACCGGTAAAAACATAAGTTTTGTGATTTTAATTAAACTAAAGTAAGCATAAACAAATACATATAAAAACATAGTAGATAATAGATAAATAGCCTTGCTTAATACACAACCAAAGCATGTCAACTAAGTCGGTTTTGGCACTAGAAGCATTCGATCAATTCCCCAATTTCAAGACAATTAGTATCCCTTTCGGGAATCCTAACATGACAATCATTCGGAAAGTTAAAACGATAAACACACTTTAACCACCTAAAATTGTTCTTTAACGTGCAATTGATAAATGTCTATGAAAATCTCTTAAAAATAAGTTAGTCGTCCGTTAGGAGTTTTCTAACCTCACTTAAACAAGGAAAGCGACACCGATAAACACAATGCAACCACCGAGACAAGCATAAACTAGATTAAATCACAACCGAGTTCATTTTACAAATCTTGCACAATAATTCACCAAGATAGCAATTTTGGCCTAAACTACTAACTAAGCTAACAAATCATGGCAAGAATTTATAACGACACCATCTAACCCATTAAGGTCCATACGTGACGGCAAGCTCTCTTGATTAACAATAATTACATTTTATTAAATCACTAACCATTTCTAGTATCATGATGCACACATTTAAACCAAGCTAAACTAGTTAACCAAGTTCAAAGTTTACTAATACAAGATTAATTAAGCTTCATTTTTCAACTATCTTAACTATCCAAATACCAATCATCCAACACAATTACTTATAATCAAGAAATCAATATCAATAACAAGGTTGCAAACTAATCATCAAAGATTAACATAGAAAATACTTCCAAATGTCATTACAAACAAAGATTAACATACTAATGGCTATAATCAAGCAAGGGATTGTTGTGTTTTTGCCCAAAGGCTACAATAATACATAAACATTAATCTAAACGCTTGAAAGATTAACAAAATCATGGAAAGATTAGAAAACCAAACCATAAACAAGCATAAGATTAAGAATCTGGAAGATAACGAAGCTAATCGGCACAATGTGGCATGAATCCGGGTGAAAGCAGAAGCCTCTGGAGCCTGAAAATCGCCTGAATTGCTTCCAAAATGTCCAGAGTTACGAGCAGAATGTTTCTGCAAGTTTTTTATATAAATTCGAAATCGCACGGTCGTGCGTCCTGTTGCACGACCGTTCACTTTTAGCAATTATTGTAGGTATGGTGCACCATACTGCATGACGTCACAGATCTTGACTGGTCTTCGGTCATGCACGGTCGCTCTTCGTATCGCACGACCGTTCCATTCCAGGATCTTGTTGCACGAGCTACTGCACTGATCGTTCATCACCGAGGTTTTGGCTGATCATCGGATCCGCACGGGGTGCAATATGTGGAACGCCCGTGCATCACCAGGATGGCCTTGAATACTTTGCACGCTGAGTCGCACTGGTCGTTCATCACCGGACTGGACTTCACTTGTCGGAGATGCACGGTCGTGCATTAGGTCGCACGACCGTTCCACATGCCCAGGTCAGTTTTCTTAACAGAATGTTCGCAGCTTCATCGTTTTGTCCGGAAAGTCCTCGTTTTCGCTATCGTCTTGTCTGGTATGCTGTTTTAGGCCTGTAAACAAAAGTGTAGATGATTAAGCATCCGAATGACGGTTTTACGGCCGAAAACGCATAAAATAGGGGTAAAACGGGGGACTAAAATATGTGTAAATTAGCGAATATCAGTCATCACCTTCACATGCAATTATCACCCACACTTATCAACATGCACGTCCACAATCCACTATCCATATGTTAAGCTAATCGACAAAACACCTGTCATGAACATTCACCAATAACTCGGTCCACTGTTCCATGCACAACCCCTCCAACGAACCCCCCCCCCCCCCCTTTATGACGAAACCTCATGGGTTTCGTCGAGTTGGCATGCGACAAAAGTGTACAAGTTTCGTCGGGATAACCTATGGTGAAACACCCTAGTGTTTCGTCGGGATACAGTTTCCTCATGTAATAGTTACGTATTTAAACAACAGTTACATGTTTTGACAGTTTCTAAACCCTAATCATCATCAACAGTTTCATCATAATCATCGAGTAATCAATCAGTTTTTCAATTATCATCATCATTTAACGAGTGCCTTAACAATCCACATACTCATACGATTATCATAATCATCACAATTTCAATTAACATCTAATCATCAATCTAATCCATCATGATCATGAGGCAATGCAAGAACATTCAAGATTTCATTGAACTACCCTAACCACACAACACGATTATCGAACAATCAGCATTACACACATAAGTTTCATCGTATTCAAACATAATAGATCTAATGAACAAGTACACGCTAACCTTGATACAGGAGTTAGGGTGATTGGATTAAGGAGATGATGTTTCGAGAGAGGGAGTTTGCTGCTTTCGGTAAGTTTAGGGTGAGTCTAGGGTTTCCTAACTGACGTATTACGTATATTTATAATCAAGGCATGTTTGTGCCACATCTGGGCCGAAGCCCTTCACGGTGAAAGGCCATCTCAGACGAAACCTATGTTTCGTCGAGTAGGTGGCGGCGAAACTCATGTTTCGTCGGGTGGGTGATGGAGAAACCCTTAAGGTTTCATCGGCTCATGTATCGTCGGCCCTCAAACATCTTTCGTCGGGCAAAGTTTAGTTATAACTGATTGCATTAAATGTTAATCATTACATGTACCAAATGTTTAATCAATATGCTAACACGTAGACATAAGTAGTTTATACAAAATAATTCTGAAACTATTCACATGGTATAACGTACAACGGAACCTAGGACAAGGTTGTGAAACAGATGTTGCGAAAAGGAAAGGTCTTGAAATCTCGGGTTGTCACATCATCCCTAACTTGAAAGAAATTTCGTCCCGAAATTTGATAAGCAATCCAAAACATGCAGCAAGGCGTTAACTCAGGATGACTGTGGGTTTTCCGTGGGTACCACATCATCCCCAACTTGAATGGGAATTTCGTCCCGAAATTCACCAGTTGCATTAGGTTTAGATTTGCCAGACTTGGTCTTGTCCTTTGGGAATAAATGTGGATACTTAAGCTTCATCTGGTCCTCGCGTTCCCACGTGAACTCTGGTCCACGTCTTGAGTTCCAACGAACTCTCACTGTCGGAATACGGCTGTGTTTATGGACCTTGACCTCCCGGTCTATAATTTCTATTAGTTCTTCGATAAATTGTAACTTGTCATCGATTTTCAGCTCCTGAAATGGTACTACCAGTGTTTCATCAGATAAACACTTCTTTAACTGTGACACGTGGAAGACATCATGAACATTACCCAACTCGGCAGGTAACTCTAACTTGTAGGCCACTTTACCAATCCGTTCCAGAATTTTAAATGGCCCCACATAACGAGGGTTAAGCTTGCCGCATTTTCCAAAACGCACCACACCCTTCCAGGCTGAGACCTTCAACATGACATGGTCATTAACGTCGAATTCCAAGGGTTTCCTACGCTTATCATCGTAGCTTTTCTGACAGTCGCGCGCTGCTGCCATACGGTTCCTGATCTGCACAATCTTTTCTGAAGTTTCCAACACAAGTTCGGAGCCTGTGACCTGGCTGTCACCCACCTCAGCCCAACAGAGAGGTGAACGACACTTTCGTCCGTACAATTCTTCGAACGGGGCTGCCTGAATGCTGGTATGGTAACTATTGTTGTACGAAAACTCTATCAAAGGCAAGTGTTTCTCCCAACCTTTACCAAAGTCAATCACAAAGGCTCGTAACATATCCTCAAGTGTCTGGATGGTTCGCTCACTTTGACCATCTGTCTACGGGTGATAAGCAGTGCTCATATCAAGACGTGAGCCGAAGCATCAACTGCCACAAATCTAAGATGAAACGCGGGTCACGGTCAGAAATAATATGTCGGCACCCCGTGCCGAGAAACCACCTCCTTAAGATAGACAACAGCTAGTTGTGAGAACTTATCTGTTTCTTTGATTGCCAGAAAGTGTGCTGACTTCGTGAGACGATCCACGATCACCCAAATGGTATCATTCCCGCTTTGAGTTCTAGGTAGCCCAGTGACAAAATCCATTGCGATTTGCTCCCATTTCCACATGGGTATTTCTGGTTGTTGAAGCAATCCAGACGGTTTCTGATATTCCACTTTAACCTTAGCACATGTCAAACATTTACTCACATAAGTCGCGATATGAGCTTTCATCTTCGGCCACCGATACAAAACTTTGAGATCCTGATACATCTTATCCAAACCTGGATGAACTGAGTATCGAGACTTGTGCGCTTCATCCATCACAAGTTCTCTAAGGTTACCAAACAAAGGAATCCATATTCGCTCCATGAAGTAGAGAATACCATTCGATCTCTCTACAAGTTGTTTTTCCATGCCCCTTAAGTATTCTGCTTCAATGTTTTCCTCTTTTAACGCTTCGGTTTGAGCATAACGAATCTGATCAGGTAGGTTAGAATGGACAGTGAGCTGCAAAGCATGAACACGTTTGGGTTTCGATTCTTTCCGACTGAGAGCGTCGGCTACAACATTGGCCTTACCCGGATGATACTTGATCGCACAATCATAATCGTTCAAAAGTTCTACCCAGTGTCGCTGTTCGCATATTCAAATCCTTCTGGTCAAAAATATGCTAGAGGCTCCTGTGGTCGGTATAAATAGTGCATTTAGTACCGTACAGGTAACGCCTCCAGATCTTTAACCCGAAAATCATAGCCCCCAACTCCAAGTCGTGTGTCATATAATTCCTCTCGTGAACCTTCAACTGGCGAGAGGCGTAAGCTATCACCTTGTTGCATTGCATCAAGACGCAACCGAGACCCTGAATAGATGCATCGCAATATACTGTGAAATCTTCGGTACCTTCAGGTAGAGAAAAAATCGGTGCGCTGCAGAGTTTCTGTTTCAAAAGTTGGAAAGCATCCTCTTGTTTCGTTCCCCAAGAATACACAACACCCTTCTGTGTCAACGGGGTAAGAGGCTGAGCAATCTTCGAGAAGTCTTTAATAAATCTCCGATAGTACCCAGCGAGACCAAGAAACTGTCGCACCTCCGAAGGATTCTTTGGTGCCGCCCAATTCCTAACAGCATCAACCTTTGCAGGATCCACGTGTATCCCCAATTCATTAACAATGTGTCCAAGGAAATGTACCTCCCAAATCCAGAAGTCACACTTAGAAAACTTCACATAGAATTGCTCCTTCCTCAGGAGCTCCAAGATAAGACGCGGGTGCCGCTCGTGATCTTCCTTGCTCTTCGAGTAGATCAAAATGTCATCGATGAATACTATAACGAAATCGTCGAGATACGGTTTGCATACACGGTTCATGAGATCCATGAAGACTGCTGGCGCGTTCGTCAGCCCAAACGGCATAACTAAAAACACATAGTGCCCATACCGCGTTCGAAAAGCCGTTTTTGGAACATCCTCCTCTCGGACTCTCATCTGATGATAGCCCGATCTTAAGTCGATCTTCGAATAGAAACTTGACCCTTGCAACTGGTCAAACAAGTCGTCGATGCATGGCAATGGATAACGGTTCTTGATAGTCACCTTGTTGAGTTCCCGATAATCAATGCACATGCGAAAGGACCCGTCTTTCTTCTTCACAAACAAAACTGGGGCTCCCCAAGGCGAAGAGTTGGGTCGAATAAAACCCCTATCCAATAGTTCTTGGAGTTGATTAGATAATTCTTGCAATTCCCCAGGTGCAAGACGATAAGGAGCACGAGCTATTGGAGCCGCTCCTGGTGCAAGGTCGATCTGAAATTCCACTTGACGGTGAGGAGGTAAACCAGGAAGTTCCTCAGGAAACATGTCACACCCTACGAAATCCACACGCGGAGTACTACCGCTTAGAGGCGTGACATGACCAGGATCAAGCCACCAATCATATTGAACATAAGTATATAGTAAAAGTCATTCATCAATACGATAGGTGTTTCCAAAACCAAATACAAACAAGTGTGTAGCGGAAGCGTTAATGTAAAACCCAACATAAGTTTAAGTACAAAATGTCATTTAAGTTTAACATCACGTTCACGATCCATGTCCACAACGACCGTGCCTCCCGTGCAAGCTCCAAAAGTACCTATGGTCCTGCAAGGCATGTAACAGAGAGTCAACAAATAGTTGAGCGAGTTCACAGTAGGTTATTTAGTTATAACGTTCAAATCGTAAATCGTAAGTTCGTTTAATAATCATGTATCGTATGTAATAGCATCGCGGCCCTCTAGGCATGTTTGCGAAGTTTAGTGGGGGTTTCCCATATGTTCACTAGACTAGGTATATTCGTATCGCGGCCCTCCAGGCATGTTTGCGAAGATTAAAGTATAGTTCGCGGCCATTCCAGGCATGTTTGCGAAGATTGTTCTAGTATCGCGGCCGATCCCGGCATGTTTGCGAAGAGATGTATAAGTATCACTAGTCTAGTAGTATCTACCATTGACCTTCCTCTCACGAGGCCAATGGTATGTAATTCCAATAACTCATAAGCATAAATAATCAATTTATCAACCCATTCCCAAAACCCGGGAATTCCCATGCCTTGGTAGAAGTGTGAACTCACCTTGTTTGCTCGGTATGCTAAGCTAAGTGCTCACAATAAATCAGTCAAGTCCTATAGTGCACGTATGTTCAGTCAGTTTACGTTCGAATATTTCACATGGAACTAGTGTCACAGTAATATCACAAAGTGTTTGACAGTTCATATCATGCAACACATAACAGGCAGTCACATCCATACATTTAATAGAGTTAGTATCTAGTAGAAATTGCAAGTTAACTGAGTGAATAAAGTTAACAGACTTCAGGAAATAATATAATTAATCCACATCATTTGAAATAATAAACAAACAGAGTAAGTTAGTTAACCCAGTTAACAACTTAACAGAATTGTCATCTAACATAGTTACTCAAACAATGAAGTTATCAACTCACATATTTAACATAGTTAAATAAACTAACTGAGTTATTCAAGTGATTAGTTTAATTGTGTAACATATTTAATGACATTAATTATTAACAGTATACATGTTGTCCAACACACCCTAGTGCCGAAATCACATAAGAGCCGAAAACACTAGGTGGGCCGAAAACACATATGGGCCGAAATCCCCCTAAGTGCCGAAAACACATCTTGGCCGAAATCCCTTAAGTGTTGCCGAAAACACTCATTGGTCGAAAACCCTTAAGTGGGCCGAAATCACATGTTTGGGCTGGTGATGTTTGGGCCGAAATCACTTCATGTGATTTCGTCCAGTTTATAAGGTGGGGGGTGTTTTCGTGAACCTCATCATCTTCTCCAAACTCTCTGTAACTTAACCCAGCAACTTAATCTCAATACATTTACATGTTTAATCATCTACAAGTTATTTAAATCAAACATTGATATGTAATATATAACTTGCCAACATCCTATGATACCAGGACCCCGATTTAATCAGTTTATCATTCATTAACATATACTCACTGTTAATCAAAACTTCAAATATACATACTGTTCATGGATAATAATTATCTAGCAAGCACACTATGATAAATCACATATTCACATATATTCATACATCATGATTAAACATCCAATAATCATACGATAAGCATCTTAAACAACTTGAATCATGAAATCACTAACCAAGTTTTAAGCAGAGGTTTTGCTTCAAATGAGTTCTCTGTATGTTGGGTTTTAGAGATAGAAAGAGTAACAAAGTGATAAGCTTGGTTTGGTAAATGTGAAACTTCTTTGAGAAGTTTGTTTATAAAATCATTACATATAAAATATCTCAACTCTGGGCCAAAGCCCATCATCTGATTTCGTTGGTTTAAAATGGACGAAAACACCTAAAGTGTTTTCACCACTTGGGTGTTTTCATGATACTTGTTTTCATTTACAGTAAAGGTTCCAACTTTAATTTAACATGTTACATAGCACAAATCCTTATAACATACACTCACATATAATAATTATTATGGATTTCCAAGTACAAAATATTAATCGAAGTACGATATAACGTATTACAAAGGTAAGCGTTGTGAAACAACGAGTTGTATTAACAGACAACTAAATAAAAAAAAATTAACGTGCACTAAATGCGAAGATAGAATCTTGGAAACTCGAGTTGTCACATTATCCCCAACTTGAAAGAAATTTCGTCCCGAAATTTTGCATGCGGTTACTGAGGAAGCTAGGTAAGTTATCGTTTACTGGTTCTCCTGGGGTGTCACATCATCCCCCTGTTGAGTTGGGATTTCATCCCGAACTTCTGTAGTAGCTTCAGCCTCAGTAGTAGTTGCATTGTTTTCGAACAACTGGGGATATTTGAGTTCCATTTGGTCTTCGCGTTCCCAGGTGAACTCTGGGCCACGACGGGAGTTTCCAACGAACTCGAACAAGAGGTATTCTGGTATTCTTGAGGACCTTAACATCCCGGTCCGTGATTTCAACTGGTTCCTCGACGAAATGCAATTGTTCGTCGATAGTGAGCTCCTTCAGAGGAACTATGAAGGTCTCATCTGATTGCCACTTCTTCAGATTCGACACATGAAAGACGTTGTGAACTGCACTGAGTTCAGCTGGTAAGTTCAATCTGTAGGCCACTTTGCCTATCTTTTCTATGACTTCAAATGGTCCAACGTATCGTGGATTGAGTTTGCCTCGTTTGCCAAAACGAACAACACCCTTCCAGGGTGAAACTTTGAGTAGTGCTCGATCCCCAACTTGGAATTCGAGTATTTTCCTGTCTTTATCAGCGTATACTTTCTGACGGTCACGAGCTGCCGCCATGCGTTGTCGTATTTGAACAATCTTTTCCGTAGTATCAACTACCATTTCAGGACCTGTGATCTGACTGTCACCCACCTCTGCCCAACAAAGAGGTGATCGGCATTTACGCCCGTACAATGCCTCAAATGGAGCAGCTTTAATGCTGGTGTGGTAACTGTTGTTGTACGAAAATTCCACAAGTGGCAGATGCTTTTCCCAGCCCTTACCAAAGTCAATTACGCACGCCCGAAGCATGTCTTCTAGAGTTTGAATAGTACGCTCAGATTGCCCATCTGTCTGTGGGTGATAAGCTGTGCTCATGTCTAATCGAGAGCCAAAAGATTTGTGCATTGCTTGCCACAGTTCTGAAGTAAAACGTGCATCACGATCAGAGATAATAGAGGTGGGCACCCCGTGCCTCGAGACAACTTCTTTAAGGTATACGTCTGCTAGAGTGGAGAACTTATCCGTTTCCTTGATAGCCAAGAAGTGAGCAGACTTCGTGAGTCGATCCACGATCACCCAAATAGTATCATTTCCGCGCTGAGATCTAGGTAAGCCGGTAACAAAATCCATGGAAATTTGCTCCCATTTCCATTGTGGTATTTCAGGCTGTTGGAGTGGGCCTGATGGTTTCTGATATTCCGCTTTGACCCTCGCACAAGTCAAACACTTGCTAACGTAAGTTGCGATGTGGGCCTTCATGCTAGGCCACCAATATGTAGTTCTGAGGTCGTGGTACATCTTATCCGAACCAGGATGTACTGAGTAGCGAGACTTATGAGCTTCATTCATTACAAGCTCGCGTAAATTACCATAGAGTGGGACCCAGATGCGTCCTGTTACATAGTAGGCGCCGTCTGCCTTTTGTTCTAACCTTTGCCTAGAGCCGCGTAGAGCTTCAGCCCTGACGTTTTCCGGTTTCAATGCTTCTACCTGAGCATCACGTATCTGTGAAGGAAGACTAGACTGAATAGTGAGTTGCAACGCTCGTACCCGCCTAGGTGTAGTATCCTTTCGACTGAGGGCGTCGGCCACCACATTGGCTTTGCCCGGATGGTACTTTATAGCACATTCGTAATCGTTCAGTAACTCGACCCATCGACGCTGTCGCATGTTCAATTCTTTCTGCTTGAAGATATGCTCAAGACTCCTGTGATCGGTATAGATGGTGCACTTGGTGCCATACAGATAATGTCGCCATATCTTGAGCGCAAAGACAACTGCTCCAAGCTCTAAATCGTGCGTAGTGTAATTCCGTTCGTGAATCTTAAGTTGGCGTGAAGCATAAGCAATAACTTTATCCCGCTGCATCAACACACATCCAAGACCTTGGATAGATGCATCACAGTAGACTACAAAATCGTCCGTGCCTTCAGGCAATGAGAGGATAGGTGCGCTACAAAGTCTATCCTTTAAGTGCTGAAACGCTGTTTCCTGTGTATCACTCCAACGGTAAACAACACCTTTCTGTGTCAGTAATGTAAGCGGCTGTGCAATCTTTGAGAAGTCTTTGATGAACCGTCTGTAATAACCCGCCAAACCCAAGAATTGGCGTATTTCTGTTGGTGTACTAGGTGCAGGCCAGTTCTTGATCGAATCTACCTTGGACGGATCGACATGAATCCCATCCTTAGTTACCACGTGGCCTAGAAAGTGGACTTCACGAAGCCAGAAGTCGCATTTTGAAAACTTAGCGTACAGCTGTTCCGTTCGAAGGAGTTCCAGAATAAGTCGTAAATGCTGTTCGTGTTCCTCCCGATTCTTCGAGTAGATCAGGATGTCGTCGATAAAAACAATAACAAACTTGTCAAGATAAGGTTTGCACACCCTGTTCATAAGATCCATGAAAACCGCAGGCGCGTTCGTTAGCCCGAATGGCATGACCAAAAACTCGTAATGGCCGTAGCGAGTTCTGAATGCTGTTTTGGAGACGTCCTCGTCCCGGACTCTCAATTGATGGTAACCTGACCTCAGATCAATCTTTGAGTAATAGCTCGACCCTTGCAACTGGTCGAATAAGTCGTCGATGCATGGAAGAGGATAACGATTCTTCACCGTCACCTTGTTCAGTTCGCGATAATCTATGCACATACGAAAGGTACCGTCTTTCTTCTTCACAAATAATACTGGAGCTCCCCATGGCGAAGAGCTAGGACGTATGAAACCCTTTTCCAAGAGTTCTTGCAATTGCTTAGACAGTTCTTCCAGTTCAGTTGGAGCTAAGCGGTAAGGTGCTCGAGCTATAGGTGCTGCTCCTGGAGCTAGCTCGATCTGAAATTCGACCTGGCGATGAGGCGGTAACCCAGGTAACTCTTCAGGAAACACTTGAGGAAAGTCGCGTACTACAGGAATATCCCAAATCTTTTTCTCTGTCGTCGATGTATCAGTAACGAGTGCTAAAATAGCTAGGTGGCCCTTTCGCAGACACTTCTGAGCCTTCAAGAAGGAGATGATGCCACTCACGACACCACTCTTGTCGCCTTGAACCTCGAGAGGTTCTTTGCCAGAACGAGGAATACGAATGATCTTCTCCTTGCACAGGATCTCTGCTTGTTGTTGGGATAACCAATCCATACCAATGACAATATCAAAACTACTCAGAGCTATAGGAATGAGATCGATAGAGAAAGTCTGACCAGCGAGGATAAGATTACAACCCTGAACTATGTGTGTGGCCTCTAGACTTTTACCGTTAGCTAACTCTACAACATGCTTGGTGTTCAAAAGTGTTGGTGCGCGTTTAAGCATTTGACTAACTTTCAGAGACATATAACTGGTATCCGCACCCGAATCAAATAATACGGTAACATAAAAGTCGTCAAGAAGAAACTTACCCGTAACCACATTAGGATCGTTCCTTGCGTCACTCTGACCAATCACAAACATACGACCCTTTGCACCATTGTTGTTGTTGTTTCCCCCATTGTTGTTTCCAGTGCCCTGATTATTGTTGTTGTTATTCTGATTCTGGTTTAACTGGGGGCAATTCCGCTTGAAGTGACCTTCAGCCCCACACTGAAAGCATGTCTTATTTCCTTGCTGTTGTTGCTGTGACTGGTTTCGTGGAACTGGCGGCTGTTGTTGCTGGTTCTGATTCGCAGGCCTTGAGCTCCTGCAATCTTTAGCTTCATAACCTACCCTTAGACATCTTTGACAGCGGCCTCTACGACACTGACCACTGTGGTGTTTGTTGCACCTGTTACATAGTGGATGAGTTCCCCGATATCCACTCTGCCCCTGACCACCAGACGATTGCTGACTCGAACTCTGGTAATCACTAGTCTTGCGCTGTTGCTGTGCTTGAGACTGTACAATAGCTGAACCCCTGCTGGAATCCCCTTCCCATTTCCGCTTGTTGTCACTGGGAATAGCAGGAGTAACTGGAGTGGTAGCGGTAGTAGCGCTGATACGTTTAGGCAGCCTGTTCTGTTCCACTGCCTGATCGGTGAGGCGATGAGCTAGCTTGACGATCTGTTGAATAGTGCCAAGATTCGCTGAGGTTACGTGGCTTTGAATCTCCGGCACCAGACCATTGAGATACAGTTCGATACGCTTAATGGGAGGGTCCACCATAGTAGGACACAGAATAGCCAACTCATTCGATCTTCTGGTGTACGCTTCAATTTCTGACCCCGTCATTTTCAAGTGGTAAAACTCTACCTCCAGCTTATGAATATCATCACGGCTACAGTATTCCTCTTTAATCAATTCCTTGAAACCGTTCCAAGGTGTGGTGTTAGCAACGGCCAACCCTAACATCTGAACCTGCGCATTCCACCAAGTCAGCGCAATGCCTTCTAGAGTACCAGTGGCGTATTTCACCCTGCGAGCCTCAGGGCATTCGCACATTTCAAATACGGACTCGAGCTTATCAAACCAATGGAGGAGTCCAACCGCTCCTTCCGTGCCACTAAAAGTATTAGGACGACAGTCCATAAAAGTTTTGAAGGTACAAACAGGTGGTTGACCTCCTGCTTGTGCGGCTGCAACTGCCGCAGCAACTTGTTCGTTAATGAGAGCCGTCAGTTGGGCTTGCGTCATGTTAATGCGTCCAGACATGATCTTCACAGCAAATATGACATAAGTGAGAGAGGTTCGCGAGTAGTGCGTTAACAAAAGAGAATAATCACACAAGTGTTCTCATGCAATAGTATCAAGTTAACCTAAGCATACCCGGAGCAAAGTTCTATGCAATTTGTAACACCCGTGTCACTCCAACCATCAGACAAATGCCAAACCAATGAAATATAGTATTTCATACTTGGGATTTGTAAAAATATGTGTATCGTTTACACATATCAATTCTTGTTCAATTTCAAGCTTTAAATCGCTTTCTGGAGGGTTATACGCGCTCTGATGTGTAGATATAACCAGTTTAATCCAACGAACACTCCGGAATAGTGAAATAGGCTTAACATACCTCAAATAACCTATACATAACTTAGATATAAGTTTTGGAAGGTTTGGTGTGGTGAAATCAAAGTTTAATCGCTTACAGGGACTAAAGTTGACAAACTGCGAAAGTATGCCAATTTGAACTGTAACAGACATTCCGGAGCATGACCATAAGTTAAACATACCATAAATATCCTTCACATAGCTTAGAAATAGGCTTTGAGGTGTTCGGTATGCTAAAATAAACTTTTGTGTCATTCAAGGACTAAAAGTGTCAAAAAAGTGCACAAGTTTGCATTTTCACGCATAACTTACGTTCTGAATACTTCCGGACATCCAAAAATTTATGTGAGCATGACTATATTATATTTTAGTGTTCGCCATAAGAAAAATCCATTCGTCGCGTCATTTGGATCGTTTTTCGCGCTTATGCGCATTCCGTCGTAATTAAGCGAACATCGCGTTCGTACGGCTAAACGAACCGACATCCGAGATATTTTTGAGCATGTTTTAAGTTCCCTATACTTTAACTTCATTTTAGAGCTTTGAAATGGGGTTAACGGGCCTTAAACGTGTCAAAAATGGCCAAAATACAGTTCAGGGACCAAAACTGTAATTCTGCCAAAGTTAACCCATACGATGCGTATGGTATATATACCATACGATGCGTATGGGGTCTCCAGACCAGGTGCAATGTTTGAACAGCCTGTTTGCAGCTGGTTTCCACTCCCTTTTCCCTTGCCAAGTGTTGATACCTTATGGTGAGTGGCCAAATTAGTCACCATAACATTCCGACAAGTGTACGGTATTGATCGTGCCTCCTTTTCCATGAAACGATCTCAACGGTTACCCGAAAACTATATATACCCCATTACCCCCATTGCATTTCTCACTAGAATTCTGATTTTGAGAGCTCTAAGTTGAAACCATTGTTTCATACCTGAGTTCTTGAGTCGGGATTAGCATTCGGGGACCCTGGGTTAGTATTCTTTCGTTCTTTTCCTTATTTTACTGCTTTTCGAGTCAGAAAGTCAAACTTTGTTTGACTTTCAGCGTTGACCAGTAATGGTCAATGCGAAGTTCGTTTGAACTTCGCGACGTGAGTGTAATCACGTTGGTCGTAGTCCCATGAGACTATGCCCACTGATTACCACGTTGTCTAGGGTCGTAGGGTAGGCGATCTAATAAATCGCCTATACCTTCGAACCCGACCCAGTTTGGTCGATCATTAGGATCCGACCAAACCCATTAGGTGACCATAGTGTAGGGAATAACCTTCCGAGGTTATACCTTATGGTCACGACGTTTAAGTAGTTGTATGATAGGTAGTTTATATGCCTTAGGTAAATTACCAGAATACCCTTTTCATGTATAATTGGTAATTAAGCATATGTAACCTAAACTTTTGTCACGTAACTGATTATTTAACATGTTTAGGCATATAACACTTGTCATAGGACTAGTTAGGCGGTCCGAACGCGTTTCACGCGAACGACGCGTTAAAGTAGCATAAGCTTCCTAAACGGGTCGTAATGGGTCGTAGACACTTAGGTTAAGTTTCATTTAGTATGTAGGCTTTGTTAAACCATATCACATGAGTTCCTACACTCATTTGGTTTACAAACCCTCATGCTACCCATTCTTCCGATTTAGGTCCGGTTTATTAATGTAGTTACCTATATTAGGTGCCGTTTGATATTCCGCGATCTCTAGCATTGCTTGGTGGTTATCCTAGGACTTCTGAGCAATCTCAAGTGAGTACATAGACCCCTCTTTTGCTGGTTTCCAAACTGTTTTGGGGTGGAACACATGTGCCTACTTGTTACTTTCGTGCTTTCCTGTTTTCATATCATATACTGGTTATGTTCATTAGTACACTATTAGTACATTGATTTACATGACTTTTCTGCTTTGTATGTTAACTTAGCATACTTAGTACATCGTTTTACATTACATTTCTGTTGCATATGTTTACTCAGCATATGGACACATTATCTCAGTTCACATGCTATGTATGTTTGTTGTTGCATACTTAGTACAGATATTTCAGTTTACATGCTATGTATGTATGTTGTTGCATACTTAGTACACTTATTATTCATTACATGCTTACATTTTGGCAATTGGTTTAAACATAGACATTGTACATTGTTGGTTTGGTTTGATTAAGTGATTAAGTAACAATGCGTGTGTAATATGATACAAGCATGGTGGATACGCCGCTGGTACTTCCTATATATAAGTGTTTGTATGGTATTACATATTGTAGCGTTATTTGAATCATTTCAGGTTGAGACATAGAACATTTTATACAAATAACATATTTTTCACAAGACATTGATTTACAAACAACTTATCTAATACAAACTCATTTTACATGGTTATTCATTTAACCATACATTATACATTATTTATACATATCATCTGATCTTATCGATTTTCAAATGATTTACAAAACAAAGCAAATAACAAGGTTCATGACTAAACATTTTCTCAAACATAAGTCATGAAACCTATTTTCACAAAACCTATGTATCTCACCGGCATTTTTATGCTGACGTACCATATTTTCACATGTGTTTTTCAGGAACTGTTGCATAAGATGATCAAGATACATATAGGCAGATTTGGGCTTTAGTGACAATAAAAGATGCAAGACTAGTTAATTATGTTGTATTTCTTTGTTTATTAATACATTGTAACACTTTTAATCAATAAAACGAAACTTCAATTGCCATGGATTTGAAACAATTAATTCTGTTACAACACTCCCCGACGATTTCGCCACGTTTTGTATGTTCCACGTGGTCGGGGTGTGACAGAAAAGATGGTATCAGAGCCAATGGTTATAGGGAATTAGGTTATTAGTAATGCTTTGACCTAGTCTATAACTTTCTTAGGACCCTAACGCGAGTTTACTTGCGTTTAATCATAAAACATACCGTCACCTATCCTTAGGCGACTACCACAACAAGAACATAAATTTCAAAACCGCTTCGAAAACTAATCATCTGTTCTAGGATGATTGATTACTAGGTTTTGAACCCTCTATTGTAAGGTTTTGAACTCTCTATTATAAGGTTTTGAACCCTTTGAAATTTTCAAAATCTCGTCAAGATTTTGGGTTTTAAATAATGTGAACACGTGCAAACTGGAAGGGTGAATGCCTGTATTCTGGGTTTTCTGTCTAGGCAAGCACTTCGTATACATCTCATCAGACGCGAGACCAGTTGTGCTTACCTGGGAATTCTTGGAATGAGTGTTCACTTATAGGCGAGCATGTCTTCGTGATACATTATTTTTGACCTATTTACTTGATTCTTCACCAGGGTCATTTGTTGCTTTGTAGTAACAAACAAATGACCACTACCCTTGCTTTCATCAGATTTGTTCATCTCATTCTTTTCGTCTAATTCTTTCACTCGTTTCCTTTCATGTTTCCTCTTTTTAGAATGCCTCCTCGACGCGAAAATCAGATGGCGCCTGCCGAGCTGGCGGAAATCATCGCGCAGCAAATGGCTGCTGCCTTCCCAAATCTTTGTGCTCAAATAATACAAGCCATCAACAACAATAATGCTCTCTGCAGCTTCAAGACGTTCAACTCGGCCAAGCCATCAAAGTTTTCTGGGTCTCAAGGAGCGACAGCACTTCTGCAATGGTTCGAGAGTCTAGAGAGCACCTTCAGGCATGTACAATGTCCAAACGAGCGAAAGGTAGATTTTGCATCTAGTGTCTTTGAGAAGCGAGCTTTGACGTGGTGGAACGGTGTGGTGAGAGATAGGGGTGCCGATGTGGCACTGGCTCAGACATGGGAAGAACTTAGAGCACTGATGATGAAGGAATTCTGTCCTCGTCACGAGATCAGGGCATTGGAAAGAGAATTCGACGATCTTAAGCAAGACAGTGGCGAACATCGAGCATACACTGATCGATATGAGGAGCTGAGCCTGTTGTGCCCTACCATGGTTACGCCTTTGGATAAGGCGATCGAAAAGTACATTGATGGTCTCCCTGACATAGTTCAAGACATTGTTACTGGTAGTAACCCCACTACGGTTAGGCAGGCCATTGAGCTATCTGCAACGTTGACTGAATCTCAGATCAGGAAACGTAAGCTTTTCCGAAAGGGTGACAAGAAACCGCTAGAGGAATCAAAGGCCATGGATGAGCAGACTGGATCCCTTGAGCGGTCAAAGAAGCAAAAGGCTTCTCAGAACTTCGCCATGGTCGCTCACAATGGTCAAGCCGCCCCCAACCAACCAGCTAAACCCCGTGCTAGGAAGCCATACAATGGAACTTCACCCTTGTGCAACCAATGTGGCCTACATCATCATGCTAAAATGAAGTGCCGCGAATGTCAAATTTGTGGACTTAAAGGTCATGTGGCAAAAGTTTGCGTTGCAGCAGTTGCACCAAATCAAGCCGACAACAAACCTGCTCGAGCTCGCTTTCCACCAGGTTCTTGCAACAAGTGTGGTGAGATGGGACATTTCCGAAGAAATTGCCCAAAGCTTGCTAATGCTAATCCAGCACAGAGATGAGCATCTGATCGACTAAAAGACAACACTCTTTAGAAATAATCATGTCTTATGTATTATTTTCTTTTGTTGTCAAGGTCCATGAAACAGTTGTTATCATTGTTAATAAATAAATCTTTTTATTTACATTACAATGTATATTATGTAGTTGTATGCATAAACAACATATCCCCTACAATACCGACAATCAAGGAACCACATTCCTTGAAGAACAAACTACCCCCAAAATTCTTCCATCTTACAATCTCTTGCGTTTTACACAAAGATCCTAAGTACCCGTCTCTTGCAAAGAGACGAAGTACAAGGTGCAAGTTATAATTCTGTACGAATACCCCAAGTACCACTATAAAATTTTAATAGGGTACCCAAGGGTATTTCCGTATGTCCTAAATTATTGTGTACCTTAATTCGAATATTGCGTTTTCCTGAAAACGAAAATCGAATTTTTGGTAGATCATCCTATCTTCATGAATGGATTCTTGAAATGATTAAAGTGCCAAATGAAATCCACGAATTGGGTTCCTGGTGTGCTTTAGGTATCCGCGTCCAAAGATAACAAATTAATAAACAAAGTCAAACAACTATGTGATTATGTGCTTATGTGTTTCCTTTTATGTTTTTGTGTGATCCAAGTTTTGTCATCCAAATCCTCATAGAATCTTCCATATCTTCGTATAAGGGATTCATAGTAGGATATCCAAAGGTACTATACTAAATCCTCAATGGGCTTCTACGTTGTAGTTAAGTCCCTTGGATTTTATTGTACTATTCTATAATTAGACCCCTTGAGTGGTCTAGTTAAACAGATTGATCCAAAAATCTGGTTAAGTATATCAAATGATGATATAGCTGAAAGGACTCCTTGGAGGTCTAATTAAAAAGATCATGTGTTGATCTGATTAAAAAGGACCCTATGGTAGTCTAGTCACACTCATCACAGGTTTGATATTTTCTTCCCCTACACATCATGAAATGCACTGTGCGGACTGTGCAAGGAATTACGTAATTATGGACGCGTACATAATTATGGAAATTCAGTGCACAGAGACCACAGCGAATTTTGTCATGTATTCCGTTCATTTTTGTTTCTGAAGATGTAAAATGACTATTCTGTTCATTTTTGTTTCTGAAGATGTAAAATGACTATTCCGTTCATTTTTGTTTCTGAAGATGTAAAATGACTATTCCGTTCATTTTTGTTTCTGAAGATGTAAAATGACCATTCTGTTCATTTTTGTTTCTGAAGATGTAAAATGACCATTCCGTTCATTTTTGTTTCTGAAGATGTAAAATGACCATTCCGTTCATTTTTGTTTCTGAAGATGTAAAATGACCATTCTGTTCATTTTTGTTTCTGAAGATGTAAAATGACCTTTCCGTTCATTTTTGTTTCTGAAGATGTAAAATGACTATTCCGTTCATTTTTGTTTCTGAAGATGTAAAATGACTATTCCGTTCATTTTTGTTTCCGAAGATGTAAAATGACCATTCTGTTCATTTTTGTTTCTGAAGATGTAAAATGACCATTCCGTTCATTTTTGTTTCTGAAGATGTAAAATGACTATTCTGTTCATTTTTGTTTCTGAAGATGTAAAATGACTATTCCATTCATTTTTGTTTCTGAAGATGTAAAATGACCATTCCGTTCATTTTTGTTTCTGAAGATGTAAAATGACCATTCTGTTCATTTTTGTTTCTGAAGATGTAAAATGACCATTCCGTTCATTTTTGTTTCTGAAGATGTAAAATGACTATTCTGTTCATTTTTGTTTCTGAAGATGTAAAATGACTATTCCGTTCATTTTTGTTTCTGAAGATGTAAAATGACCATTCCGTTCATTTTTGTTTCTGAAGATGTAAAATGACCATTCTGTTCATTTTTGTTTCTGAAGATGTAAAATGACCATTCCGTTCATTTTTGTTTCTGAAGATGTAAAATGACTATTCTGTTCATTTTTGTTTCTGAAGATGTAAAATGACTATTCCGTTCATTTTTTTTTGTTTCTAAAGAATGCCTGTTGAAAATAACTCCGTTCATTTTTCAATTCTGAAGAATGTCCGTTAAAGAGAAATAACAGGATTATGCCTTTCATATCTCTGGTGGTTATTTGACACAAAGCCACAGTTAGACTCCTACGAATTAATTTCGGGACGAAATTTCCTAAAGTAGGGGAGACTGTAACACCCGTGTCACTCCAACCATCAGACAAATGCCAAACCAATGAAATATAGTATTTCATACTTGGGATTTGTAAAAATATGTGTATCGTTTACACATATCAATTCTTGTTCAATTTCAAGCTTTAAATCGCTTTCTGGAGGGTTATACGCGCTCTGATGTGTAGATATAACCAGTTTAATCCAACGAACACTCCGGAATAGTGAAATAGGCTTAACATACCTCAAATAACCTATACATAACTTAGATATAAGTTTTGGAAGGTTTGGTGTGGTGAAATCAAAGTTTAATCGCTTACAGGGACTAAAGTTGACAAACTGCGAAAGTATGCCAATTTGAACTGTAACAGACATTCCGGAGCATGACCATAAGTTAAACATACCATAAATATCCTTCACATAGCTTAGAAATAGGCTTTGAGGTGTTCGGTATGCTAAAATAAACTTTTGTGTCATTCAAGGACTAAAAGTGTCAAAAAAGTGCACAAGTTTGCATTTTCACGCATAACTTACGTTCTGAATACTTCCGGACATCCAAAAATTTATGTGAGCATGACTATATTATATTTTAGTGTTCGCCATAAGAAAAATCCATTCGTCGCGTCATTTGGATCGTTTTTCGCGCTTATGCGCATTCCGTCGTAATTAAGCGAACATCGCGTTCGTACGGCTAAACGAACCGACATCCGAGATATTTTTGAGCATGTTTTAAGTTCCCTATACTTTAACTTCATTTTAGAGCTTTGAAATGGGGTTAACGGGCCTTAAACGTGTCAAAAATGGCCAAAATACAGTTCAGGGACCAAAACTGTAATTCTGCCAAAGTTAACCCATACGATGCGTACGGTATATATACCATACGATGCGTATGGGGTCTCCAGACCAGGTGCAATGTTTGAACAGCCTGTTTGCAGCTGGTTTCCACTCCCTTTTCCCTTGCCAAGTGTTGATACCTTATGGTGAGTGGCCAAATTAGTCACCATAACATTCCGACAAGTGTACGGTATTGATCGTGCCTCCTTTTCCATGAAACGATCTCAACGGTTACCCGAAAACTATATATACCCCATTACCCCCATTGCATTTCTCACTAGAATTCTGATTTTGAGAGCTCTAAGTTGAAACCATTGTTTCATACCTGAGTTCTTGAGTCGGGATTAGCATTCGGGGACCCTGGGTTAGTATTCTTTCGTTCTTTTCCTTATTTTACTGCTTTTCGAGTCAGAAAGTCAAACTTTGTTTGACTTTCAGCGTTGACCAGTAATGGTCAATGCGAAGTTCGTTTGAACTTCGCGACGTGAGTGTAATCACGTTGGTCGTAGTCCCATGAGACTATGCCCACTGATTACCACGTTGTCTAGGGTCGTAGGGTAGGCGATCTAATAAATCGCCTATACCTTCGAACCCGACCCAGTTTGGTCGATCATTAGGATCCGACCAAACCCATTAGGTGACCATAGTGTAGGGAATAACCTTCCGAGGTTATACCTTATGGTCACGACGTTTAAGTAGTTGTATGATAGGTAGTTTATATGCCTTAGGTAAATTACCAGAATACCCTTTTCATGTATAATTGGTAATTAAGCATATGTAACCTAAACTTTTGTCACGTAACTGATTATTTAACATGTTTAGGCATATAACACTTGTCATAGGACTAGTTAGGCGGTCCGAACGCGTTTCACGCGAACGACGCGTTAAAGTAGCATAAGCTTCCTAAACGGGTCGTAATGGGTCGTAGACACTTAGGTTAAGTTTCATTTAGTATGTAGGCTTTGTTAAACCATATCACATGAGTTCCTACACTCATTTGGTTTACAAACCCTCATGCTACCCATTCTTCCGATTTAGGTCCGGTTTATTAATGTAGTTACCTATATTAGGTGCCGTTTGATATTCCGCGATCTCTAGCATTGCTTGGTGGTTATCCTAGGACTTCTGAGCAATCTCAAGTGAGTACATAGACCCCTCTTTTGCTGGTTTCCAAACTGTTTTGGGGTGGAACACATGTGCCTACTTGTTACTTTCGTGCTTTCCTGTTTTCATATCATATACTGGTTATGTTCATTAGTACACTATTAGTACATTGATTTACATGACTTTTCTGCTTTGTATGTTAACTTAGCATACTTAGTACATCGTTTTACATTACATTTCTGTTGCATATGTTTACTCAGCATATGGACACATTATCTCAGTTCACATGCTATGTATGTTTGTTGTTGCATACTTAGTACAGATATTTCAGTTTACATGCTATGTATGTATGTTGTTGCATACTTAGTACACTTATTATTCATTACATGCTTACATTTTGGCAATTGGTTTAAACATAGACATTGTACATTGTTGGTTTGGTTTGATTAAGTGATTAAGTAACAATGCGTGTGTAATATGATACAAGCATGGTGGATACGCCGCTGGTACTTCCTATATATAAGTGTTTGTATGGTATTACATATTGTAGCGTTATTTGAATCATTTCAGGTTGAGACATAGAACATTTTATACAAATAACATATTTTTCACAAGACATTGATTTACAAACAACTTATCTAATACAAACTCATTTTACATGGTTATTCATTTAACCATACATTATACATTATTTATACATATCATCTGATCTTATCGATTTTCAAATGATTTACAAAACAAAGCAAATAACAAGGTTCATGACTAAACATTTTCTCAAACATAAGTCATGAAACCTATTTTCACAAAACCTATGTATCTCACCGGCATTTTTATGCTGACGTACCATATTTTCACATGTGTTTTTCAGGAACTGTTGCATAAGATGATCAAGATACATATAGGCAGATTTGGGCTTTAGTGACAATAAAAGATGCAAGACTAGTTAATTATGTTGTATTTCTTTGTTTATTAATACATTGTAACACTTTTAATCAATAAAACGAAACTTCAATTGCCATGGATTTGAAACAATTAATTCTGTTACAACACTCCCCGACGATTTCGCCACGTTTTGTATGTTCCACGTGGTCGGGGTGTGACACAATTCTAGCAAGTAGGCAATAAGACATGTACCATATTACCTAGGATGATGAGTCTTGCACGTGGAGCGAGGCGTCGTTGTGGATCGTTGAGCACTGTTCTGGTTATAGTCTGGTTTTAATAAAAACGTTTTCCCCTTATTAAAACCGAGTTCTCTATAACCAATGGCTCTGGTACCAATCTGTCACACCCTACGAAATCCACACGCGGAGTACTACCGCTTAGAGGCGTGACATGACCAGGATCAAGCCACCAATCATATTGAACATAAGTATATAGTAAAAGTCATTCATCAATACGATAGGTGTTTCCAAAACCAAATACAAACAAGTGTGTAGCGGAAGCGTTAATGTAAAACCCAACATAAGTTTAAGTACAAAGTGTCATTTAAGTTTAACATCACGTTCACGATCCATGTCCACAACGACCGTGCCTCCCGTGCAAGCTCCAAAAGTACCTATGGTCCTGCAAGGCATGTAACAGAGAGTCAACAAATAGTTGAGCGAGTTCACAGTAGGTTATTTAGTTATAACGTTCAAATCGTAAATCGTAAGTTCGTTTAATAATCATGTATCGTATGTAATAGCATCGCGGCCCTCTAGGCATGTTTGCGAAGTTTAGTGGGGGTTTCCCATATGTTCACTAGACTAGGTATATTCGTATCGCGGCCCTCCAGGCATGTTTGCGAAGATTAAAGTATAGTTCGCGGCCATTCCAGGCATGTTTGCGAAGATTGTTCTAGTATCGCGGCCGATCCCGGCATGTTTGCGAAGAGATGTATAAGTATCACTAGTCTAGTAGTATCTACCATTGACCTTCCTCTCACGAGGCCAATGGTATGTAATTCCAATAACTCATAAGCATAAATAATCAATTTATCAACCCATTCCCAAAACCCGGGAATTCCCATGCCTTGGTAGAAGTGTGAACTCACCTTGTTTGCTCGGTATGCTAAGCTAAGTGCTCACAATAAATCAGTCAAGTCCTATAGTGCACGTATGTTCAGTCAGTTTACGTTCGAATATTTCACATGGAACTAGTGTCACAGTAATATCACAAAGTGTTTGACAGTTCATATCATGCAACACATAACAGGCAGTCACATCCATACATTTAATAGAGTTAGTATCTAGTAGAAATTGCAAGTTAACTGAGTGAATAAAGTTAACAGACTTCAGGAAATAATATAATTAATCCACATCATTTGAAATAATAAACAAACAGAGTAAGTTAGTTAACCCAGTTAACAACTTAACAGAATTGTCATCTAACAGAGTTACTCAAACAATGAAGTTATCAACTCACATATTTAACATAGTTAAATAAACTAACTGAGTTATTCAAGTGATTAGTTTAATTGTGTAACATATTTAATGACATTAATTATTAACAGTATACATGTTGTCCAACACACCCTAGTGCCGAAATCACATAAGAGCCGAAAACACTAGGTGGGCCGAAAACACATATGGGCCGAAATCCCCCTAAGTGCCGAAAACACATCTTGGCCGAAATCCCTTAAGTGTTGCCGAAAACACTCATTGGTCGAAAACCCTTAAGTGGGCCGAAATCACATGTTTGGGCTGGTGATGTTTGGGCCGAAATCACTTCATGTGATTTCGTCCAGTTTATAAGGTGGGGGGTGTTTTCGTGAACCTCATCATCTTCTCCAAACTCTCTGTAACTTAACCCAGCAACTTAATCTTAATACATTTACATGTTTAATCATCTACAAGTTATTTAAATCAAACATTGATATGTAATATATAACTTGCCAACATCCTATGATACCAGGACCCCGATTTAATCAGTTTATCATTCATTAACATATACTCACTGTTAATCAAAACTTCAAATATACATACTGTTCATGGATAATAATTATCTAGCAAGCACACTATGATAAATCACATATTCACATATATTCATACATCATGATTAAACATCCAATAATCATACGATAAGCATCTTAAACAACTTGAATCATGAAATCACTAACCAAGTTTTAAGCAGAGGTTTTGCTTCAAATGAGTTCTCTGTATGTTGGGTTTTAGAGATAGAAAGAGTAACAAAGTGATAAGCTTGGTTTGGTAAATGTGAAACTTCTTTGAGAAGTTTGTTTATAAAATCATTACATATAAAATATCTCAACTCTGGGCCAAAGCCCATCATCTGATTTCGTTGGTTTAAAATGGACGAAAACACCTAAAGTGTTTTCACCACTTGGGTGTTTTCATGATACTTGTTTTCATTTACAGTAAAGGTTCCAACTTTAATTTAACATGTTACATAGCACAAATCCTTATAACATACACTCACATATAATAATTATTATGGATTTCCAAGTACAAAATATTAATCGAAGTACGATATAACGTATTACAAAGGTAAGCGTTGTGAAACAACGAGTTGTATTAACAGACAACTAAATAAAAAAAAATTAACGTGCACTAAATGCGAAGATAGAATCTTGGAAACTCGAGTTGTCACAAAACACATCAGAAAATTCACGTACAACTGGCAGATCCTCGATCCTTCTTTCCCCTGAAGGAGTATCAGTAACAAGTGCTAGAATAGCAGGATACCCCTTTCGTAGACACTTCTGCGCCTGCATAGCTGAGATGATTCCAACCATCGCACCACTGCGATGCCCCTGAACCGATAATGACTCTCCACCAGGGAGAGGAATACGTACAATCTTCTATTTTCATAGAATCTTAGCTTGATGTCTAGACAACCAATCCATACCAACCACTACGTCAAAACTACCGAGGGTAACAGGAAGGAGATCAATATCAAACACTTGACCCACGAGATCTAGTTTACACCCAAAAAGTACATGTGAAGCTTCTATCGTTTTACCATTGGCTAGTTCTACTACATGTTTAACCTCTAGAGGTGTTGGAGTTAACCCTAACTGCTGACTAAACTCTAGAGACACATAACTCCAATCGGCACTAGAATCAAATAACACAGAAGCAATAAGATTATTCACAGAAAACGTACCAGTCACGACATTGCTGTCGTTCCTAGCATCACCAGCACCGATCGTGAATACCCTTCCACGAGCACCATTGCCTCCATTGTTACCGTTGTTGTTGTTTCCAGCATTGTTATTGTTGTTCTAGCGGTTGTTGTTGTCGTTAACATTCTGATTCACCTGAGGGCAATCCCGCTTAACGTGGCCCTCATCCCCACACTGAAAACACTCCTTCTTAAAGCCCTGGTTCTGATGGGGTTGTTGCCTTTGCTGTCGCTGATACTGCTGATTTTGCTGCTGCTGCTGCTTTGGCTGCGGGGCTCTACAGTCTTTGGCCTCATGGCCCACCTTTTCACACCTTCGGCAAGCCCGGACACACTGTCCATAGTGATGATAGCCACACTTGTTGCACTGTGGCTTCTTCCCAACATAGGAGCCTTGACTCTGATTGCTGCCCTGGCCTTGGTTAACTGAAGACGACTGACTGAAACCACGGTTGTTGCTGTTGTCAGGCCTTTTCTGAGATTGACTCGCACTGGTTGCTTTGTCAGTATCGTTCCACTTGCGCTTGTTATCACTAGCGGGTATAGTAGTTGTGGTTGCAGCAGCAGTAGTGGCAGAAACACGCGGTGCTAGAGAACCACTCTCCACCTCCTGATCGGTGATCTTGTGAGCCAAACGGACAATCTGAGGCAAGTTGTTGAGGTTTGCTGTAGTAACCAAACCCTTCACTCGTGGAGCTAATCCCTTGATGAACAGTTCTATTCTCCGGTGCGGAGGTCGGGACAAGTTCGGGCACATGATAGCCAACTCATGTGACCGTTTCGTATGCTTCAATCTCTGATCCCACCATCTTCAAATCATAATACTCATTCTCTAACTTCTGAATCTCATCCCGAGGGCAATACTCCTCCCTTATCAACTCCTTAAAATCATCCCAAGTAGTGGCATTTGCCGCCTCGATGCCCAACATCTGAACCTGGGCATTCCACCATGTTAGGGCACCATCCTCGAGTGTGCCCGTAGCATACTTCACTCTGTCCCCAGCAGGACAGTTGCACATCGCAAACACTGATTCTGCCTTTTCAAACCATCGCAGGAGTCCTATAGCCCCTTTGGTCCCACTGAAGGTCTGTGGCTTACAGTCCATGAACATCTTGAACGTACAACAAGGTGGATGGTTTTGGTTTTGCGCTTGCTGGCCTAATGAATGAAAGAAAACACATTACAGGGGTAAGAGTTGTGTACATGACACAAGATTGAAGAATGTTTGGCACATTTCATACCAGCTTGGTAGGCTGCCAAAGCCTTAGCCATACGTGTGTTGATTAAGTTTGTCAGCTCAGCTTAGGTCATCGCGATGTGACCACGTCCATGACCTCGTCCACTCATGATTCTATAGAGGGAACAAATTTAAGAGTCGAGATGAGGTAAAAGTCAAGCATCACGTTGAAATCTACAAACTACCAAGTTTACACACAATAGGGCAGAACCCTTCTCACACTCGTTAAGCCTCACCGGGACTTACATGCACCTCACGTTATTATTATGTGTGCACCCATAATAATAAGGCAATTTGCATGCTCATCTCAGTGCCACTTAACTTGAACTAAAAGTTTCCCCCGCATTCAAATAGCAAACAGAAGGTATCACAGGATTGCGAATCACAAAAGTTGAAGGGTAGTGTCACACTATCAAATCACCATAGTATCTAGTATGTCATTTCATGCAAACTGTGAGTGTGTGACTACTAAACAAGTAATGCATAAAGTAAACAGAGAACGAACCTTGCAATCTGGAGCTGAGTGTCATGGTCGATTTTCGAAGTTGTTCGGTTATAGTCTGGTTTTATGAAAACGTTTTAAAACCTAGTTCACTATAACCAGTGGCTCTGATACCAAACTGTCACACCCCCAAAATACCACATGCGGAAACACCGCGGGACGTGTGACGTACCAGGATCCAAGCCACCAATCACATCGCACCAATAATAAATATTAAATAGAACATTCATTTCTTCGCATAAGATAAATCCAACTCATGAGTTAAACCAAGGAAAACATTCAGCGGAAGCATAAGGTAAGTTGTTAAACAACTGTTGCAAAATAAATGTTCAAAATCAATGTATCAGATATCCAAGAGTCTCGATCCATGACCACTCCGGCACTCCCAGATAGCAAGTCCATATTAAGAATCTAACGACCTGCAAGCATGCAGACAAGTGTGTCAGACGACGCTGGTGAGTTCAAAGTTTTGTTAACGCGTTTAGTTACCTGATATGTGTATAAAACAGTTCAACGATTTGTTTTGATGTTGTTATTAACTCGATTACCGCAAAGGGCTACAAGATGTATTTGCCCAACCCCAATGCCTCTATCAAAGCATTGGTCAAGTGGTCAAGGTAATTAGTTCACGCCCGTCCTCCCCGGTACGGTGTGAGGGTGCCAATCCTAATAGCGCTATCAACTAAATACCTCGTTGCCTCCTCGGCAACTATCGATAGATGTAAGGGGTCTTATATGATAGAAACTGAGTATAATAACAAACAACCCATTAACCTGACATTCCTCACCGGAACGTTACCCGATATCCCTCCCCGGGATGCATGCTTGGAAAAGAGTAGTGAACTCACCTCGGTTTGCTCGGTAAGATTAGTTACGTGTTTACAATTGGTTGACCAAATCCTAATATGATTACCAGTAACTGTCAGTTTCGTAACACTTAATCACAAATTCCTTATGCATATTACACATGTAGTTACATACACCATCAATCCAGTGGTGTACCAGAAACATATAATATATGATTAGTCGTAACAATTACTCATGTACATTAGTTATTCATTGCCATCACATAACTGGTATTCGAGTTGTATACACATTTACATCACCGATTCATATTTCACATAAACTCATCAATTGTTGCAAACATATATTGTGGTTAATGTTTTTGTTATGAACATGCTTATTTGAAATATAATGAAGTTTTATTTCCTTTATTAGTTGATGGTTATACAATAACTATTAGGTGTAATATGTTGATGGTTTGTTTATAAAATTGGTTTTATAATCTTATTTGGGATTTAAGACCATTTTCTTGATATTAAAGTAGATATAACGTTACATCATCATGGTCCTATAAGTTAATTTTTAAGGACGCTTGTATGTGTATCAAAAGATTAAAAGTAGGTAATCACATATTAGAACATTGTAAAAGTGTCCTAATATGTTCTTTTTAGGACGCTATTTAAGTTGTATATAGACATGTTATGCGACCATAAAATTGGTTTCATTGTCTTATTTGGTATATTAGGACCCTTTTCTTGGTATTAAATTAGATATAATGTTACATCATAAGGGTCCTATCAATTAATTTCTAAGGACGCTTGTAAGTGTATCAAAAGATTAAAAGTATGTAAGCACATGTTAGAACATCGTAAAAGTGTCATAATATGTTTTTATTAGGACACTATTTTGGTTGTTCAAAAACATATTACGCGACCATAAAATTGGTTTCATAATCTTATTTGAGATGTTAGGACGTTTTTTTAGTTCCAGGACTTATTACGACCCCTTTACATGAAACGCTTTTACCGTTGGTCCTATTAAATGAAAGGTCCTATAAAATAGCATTTTAGGACGCTTTTGCGCGTACTAAAAACCCAGTTTTCTTGTAGTGAAATCACAGATCCATGTTAAATACATGCAAACTATTAATGATCAAAGGTTACTATAATGATGATCAAATGAAATCTTGAAATACTAACCCACTACTCTAACAATTAAATGATGAATTTGATTAAACCTAATGGAGAATGAACAGACCACATGGGTCGGTCATCACCTTCACATGCAATTATCACCCACACTTATCAACATGCACGTCCACAATCCACTATCCATATATTAAGCTAATTGACAAAACACCTGTCATGCACATTCACCAATAACTCGGTCCACTGTTCCATGCACAACCCCTCCAACGAAACCCCCCCCCCCTATGACGAAACCACATTGGTTTCGTCGAGTTGGCATGCGACGAAAGTGTACAAGTTTCGTCGGGATAACCTATGGCGAAACACCCCAGTGTTTCGTCGGGATACAGTTTCGTCATGTAACAGTTACATATTCAAACAACAGTTACATGTTTTGACAGTTTCTAAACCCTAATCATCATCAACAGTTTCATCATAATCATCGAGTAATCAATCAGTTTCTCAATTATCATCATCATTTAACGAGTGCCTTAACAATCCACATACTCATACGATTATCATAATCATCACAATTTCCAATTAACATCTAATCATCAATCTAATCCATCACTGATCATGAGGCAACGCAAGAACATTCAAGATTTCATTGAACTACCCTAACCACACAACACGATTATCGAACGATCAACATTACACACATAAGTTTCATCGTATTCAAACATAATAGATCTAATGAACAAGTAAACGCTAACCTTGATACAGGAGTTAGGGTGATTGGATCAAGGAGATGATGTTTCGAGAGAGGGAGTTTGCTGCTTTCGGCAAGTTTAGGGTGAGTCTAGGGTTTCCTAACTGACGTATTACGTATATTTATAATCAAGGCATGTTTGGGCCTCATCTGGGCCGAAGCCCTTCATGGCGAAAGGCCATCTCAGACGAAACCTATGTTTCGTCGAGTAGGTGGCGGCGAAACTCATGTTTCGTCAGGTGGGTGATGGTGAAACCCTTAAGGTTTCGTCGGCTCATGCATCGTCGGCCCTCAAACATCTTTCGTCGGGCAAAGTTTAGTTATAACTGATTGCATTAAATGTTAATCATTACATGTACCAAATGTTTAATCAATATGCTAACACGTAGACATAAGTAGTTTATACAAAATAATTCTGAAACTATTCACATGGTATAACGTACAACGGAACCTAGGACAAGGTCGTGAAACAGATGTTGCGAAAAGGAAAGGTCTTGAAATCTCGGGCTGTCACAGCGCATACTATACTCGTAGTCACGTGGTTAGGATGTATCATTGTTGGTAGTTTACATGCATCGCTCGTTACGTGTTACATGCTGGTTATGCGTAAACACTTTTTATACTATATCTATGCAACCTTGTGTACTCGCCTTTACTTTATGTATTGATTTTTATTTTAACGTATGTGACAGGTTGATGGTTTGTTATGCTGCCACAAGATAGGAAGTCTAGAAACTTACGATAAAAATCTAGGTTGTCGGATCATGTTTTGTTTATGAGAACTCGTTATCTGTAATGACTGTTTGTTGAATATTTGTTCGTTAGTATGGGATGATGAACCTTTAAAATATTGGTAATGAATAGTTGTTATAGATTCTCTTGAGCAATCTGATTCGCCTAGTGTTGTGCCCCGATGATTCCGCCATCGGTTGGGGTGTGACAAGATGTTGGTAATGAAGAATCAATATTTGAATCCTCTGCATGAAAACTTTCAGCCTAAAGATCCAACTAAGGCGTCTGATAGGTATGTGATGGAGCTGGGACAGAGTCATTATAATAAAGTTGGAAATAAGTCGGCGATTACTAGCTGGAGATATGATTATACTAAGAAGATGTGGTTAGTCATCAGAGAGAGTGGGCACAGAGAATATTATTCCAAGGAGTCTTAGTTTGAATCTTGGACGAAGATTGATTTGAAGAACTTGCTGAAAGCTCCTTACTTTGATTCTGAACCAAATCGGTGTGGATGAGGTTGGGCATTCTTTGCAAAGCTTGAACAAGAAGTGAAGAATGATTTTTCAACGATGAAATATGCTGAATCATATTTAAAGAAGAATCATGGAGTGTGTGATAAGCATACTGGAAGAACTATTAAAACTGCTATCTGTCCTCCAACCGAAAAAGAAAAGATCATCCCAGTTGCCCTTAAATTTCCAAAAGGAGTTCTCAAGAACTTCAAATTCTGAGCATATGATCTAAAGATGGGTGAAGCCATGATTGTGACTGAGGAAGCTCCATACCATCTAGTTGATACTTTGGATCTAATAAGTTTTCATGAGGAAGATCTAAATGTTTTGAGCAAGAATCAGATACGTACTAATGAGAAGTATGAGGTGTGTGCAAAGTCGTGGACGAGTGGAGTAGCTAATGTGATCAGTGCAAAGTTGTATGTGGATGCTGTTCATCAACCGGGAGGAGATGCTGATGGTGGATCTTCTAACTGAAGAACAATAATGTTATAAACATAGGGGGAGATTGTTGGGCCCTTGAAGGTTTATACATTATTATTTATTTAGTATTTTGGGCTAATGGTTGGGCTTGTATCTGGGCTTGGTAGTGGTGATGTGGGCTTAGGGTTTAGGGGGAGTGTTGGGCTTAGTTCCCTATAAATACATATGTTAGCATACTTGTTAAGGTTGTTGATTCTCTGGTGTTTAGCTGTAAACTTGTATTAGACAATTCTATTGTATGCAAGTTGAAGTTTTGATTATTTTGTTCATCTCCATTATTCTACTTCTTGTTCTTGAATCACGTTTAGTTGTGTGATTCCGCCATTCAATTAAACTCGTCGTGATATCGTTGTATTGATCTGATTTCGGGACTTACATAAAGGATGCATTTGAGCTCTCGCAGCATGAAGTCGTCTTGATGAGGCAATACATGGGGATGTCCTTGAAGTAAGCGGGTGCCCAACGTTCCCTGATTTCATGCATCTCTTTAAGCCATTGATTCTCATCTAAAGCAAATGTTTCCATCAGATCTGCCAACGGGTTTCAAAAGTAGATTGCTTTATATAAACATTCCAAACCAGCCGGTGAATGCATGCCCTGACATTTATGTTTGTGTTTTGTAAAAGGTCACCTGATATCTGTTGGGGGGGGGCGCAAAAACACATTATAAAAAGGTTAAAGTGAGTTAGAAAAAAATCAGTATGTAGGTACATGTAACTACTTGGGCATGTATGGCATTCCTTTGTTGGCAGTTTCTTCATGATATGCCACATACAAAGTCTGTGGCGTGATGCTGTGAACACTTGTTGGACAATCTGTTTCATGGCTAAAACACATTATAAAAAGGTTAAAAATGAGTTAGAAAAAAAACCAGTATGTAGGGACATGTAATTACTTAGGCATGTATGGCATACCTTTGTTGGCAGTTTCTTCATGATATGCCACATACAAAGTCTGTGGCATGATGCTATGAACACTTGTTGGACAACCTGTTTCATGGTTGGGTCCTTATCGCTTAATACCAAGTATGGTTAGGCCCCTTGTGCTTTCAAGAAAGCCTCGACATTTGTATGATTCAATTGTCTCGTTTACTAGCAAGTCCGCACCAAAAGTCATGCACTACATGTGATTGTCAACACCAGTGAAGGGCACAAAGATCATGTTGTACCTGAAATCAGGGGGTTACACATGTTTTTATAACAAGTGTATAAAAAATCTAGTGTCTCCCAAAGAACACTGAAAGTTACACATGTTACAAAATGTGGGGTTACGCATGTTACTGTGTTGGTGTAACATATTTACGATCCCTATTACAACGTAACATCTGGTTCATCTAATAATTTGTTGTAATGAAAGTAATATGGAAACTTATTTATTTGTTCGGTAGGTGGCATCGAATGCTAGCACGTCACTGAAAGCTTTGTAGTTCACCTTTGATATCTCATCGGCCCAAGAGACGGCTTTCAATTGCCCTTCAGAAACTACAAAGTCGAAAAAGAAGTTAGGAAAATTAAGAGACCTATCACGAAGACGGTCAATGAAGACGTGTTTATTCTTTTTATGATTCAATAAAAGTTTTATTCGGGCCTTATTTTCTATACAAAGTGATGTTGTTTACCTTTTTTGTTATTTTACTGATATAATATAATGTACCGACCGACCAACATCGGTACCAATACAAATATTTGTGTTCATGGTTATGTGTCCATATCCTTTTGAGTATATCTTTTTTGCTTGTTATGCTGTGTGCTTAGTTTTAAAAAGCGTGCCTAAGCGAGGCTCATCAAGGCTCAGGGTTCCTTGCTTTTTTGTTTAGCGCCTAGAGTAAACCCAAGAAGCAGTGCGCTTGAGCGCTTTTTTTGTTAGGCGATGAGGCACTGAAGCGTGCGCTTTAAGGACCTTATACGAAAATTACACGTTCTGTGTAGAAACAACCATACCAGTGAAGATGAAACACCTGACTATTCATAAAAATGGAGATAATATTGCCAGAGTTAACGATTTGAAGTGCTTTTGAGAGAAGGAGATGTAAGAATGATGGCTAGATATGAAATAGAGAGTAACGGCTGAACTTTTTTAGGGTTTACACCATTATTACTTTTTATCTTTTGTTTTCACAAAATTACAATTTTCATACTTAGTGTTATACTATTTAAAAATTTTAACCCAAAACTTTTTCTAACTTATGTTTTTCCTTTTTTTTTTTTTTTTTTTGCTTTTTATGGAGTTTTATTGATTGTCATATAACTTCGTTAGTTGTATTTTGAGTGTATAGTAGAGATTTTGTGCTTCTTAGGTTGTATATATGGGTTAATTAAAAATTTTAAGGCATATATAGAGGTTACTTGTGTCACAATTTTAGGTAAATGAAACTAGAAACCTTTGGGAAATATATATAAAAATATATATATAATTAGTTTGTGCCTCGAGTACGAAAAGCCCGTTGCTTTTGCATTTTGCGCCTCGGTTTTAGACCTCGTCACTTTTGTGCGCTTCTAGTTTTTTAAAACCAAGACTGTGTGCGTTATTGTATCGAACCAGAGTGTTACCGACTGAATTCTCATGAGGAAGCGAGCAGGAATTCCACTAGTTGTGAAAATAAAATAAATTTTTTTATTTATGCAAACTAATAACATATACATGCCATGTTTGGCTTAGCTTTTCAAAACAACTTATGACTTTTTGAAAAAGTTAATAAGTCACAATGAAGTGACTTATTGACTTTCCTATCACATAACAATTTCATGCCAAATATATTTTAACTTTTTATAAAGTCAATAAGCTAAAAAGTCAATCCCAAACACCCCCACAGATTGTGTAATATAGACACAAAATCAAACTATAATATTATCGGGTTAATGGATTTAAACACCCCCAACTATTGCCATTTGGCCGATGGCACTCTCAACTTTCACTTTGGCTCAGACCACTCCCAACTTAACACATTGATTGTCATGGCACCCCCTAGTTAAATATTCACTAACCAGGTTAGTAAAATGAGCCTATGTGGCAATTTTATCTGATGTGGCATGTCCTACGTGTCAATTATTCTCATTCACCTTCTTTAAAACCCCCAATCCCTAACAAGAACTCATTCTGTAAACCCTAATCCTAAATCATAACAAAATCAGACGCACCTTGGAGCAAATCCATCATAAACATACGATCCGGCCGATTTCCGTGAAGAACAAGCCCTAATCTTGAATCAAAATGAGCTCCTCTTCTACGTCTTCATCCACAGTATTCAGAAACCCTAAATTGTTTAAGGTTGATTTGGAGGGTAATGTGTACTGCCATCATGATGTTGTAGCAGTTATTCGAGTTGTTGGATGGAAAAGTGTGCGGCAAGGTCAACAATTTTATGGATGCTATCATTGGCCGGTATGTTCCACCTTAACTCCAATTTTGCTTGAATTGAATTGATTGATTAACTGCAGTGTTGTTGGCTTTTGCAGAGATCAGACTGCAAGTTCTTCTTATGGAAAGAAGATGTCAACAAAATGTTCAACCAACATGCATCCCAGTGCAGGTTCAGTTCTGAAGACCTGAAATATGAAAACATGGTCTTACAGAATAAGCTCTTAGTAGAAGAGAATAGGTGGTTGAAAGCAAAGATATATGGAACAGAGTCGAAATGGAACAAGCAATATGTGTTAACCTTGTTTATTGCCATTAGCATAGTGTTGTATATGTTTAGGTAGTATGAACTGTGTTCTTGTTGTAATTGTACACTTTTGATGAAATTTAATGCAAAATCCTAGTCCTTGATTGTATATACCTGCACATGTATTGATATTACCAGATTAGTCAACATATCCAAACTGTATTTTGACCAACAAATGTCAAAAGTCATGATATAACAAGAAACATACCTCTAATGGGTCTGCACATATAGCTGCACATCTGTAATGATGATCACTGCATATGAGTAATGACCAAAAGTGGAATGTCTTATGACCAAAACTGGACATACAGGCCTGAATTACCAAAACCTGTAGTTTGACCAATCAATCTGCAAGTGTCCAAACTGTAGTGCACAATTGACCATAACTTCAATGAGTAATGACAATAACTTCAATGTGTAATGACCATATCTCCAAACTATAGTGCACAAAACTGCAAGTGTCCAAACTCCAAACACATATAATCTCTAATGACCAAATCTGTGTATCTTGACCAATCAATGGTCAAAACTCCATTTGTCCAAACTGTAATGACCAAATCTGCACTGTGTAATGACCAAAACTGCATAGTATAATGACCAATCAGTTTAATGCATAAAGACCAAAACCAAGACTTATACCGTTACATAACCAACAGTTATAACATCACCAAAAGTTATCCTAAAGAGTTATAACATCACCACAAGTTATCCTAGAGAGTTATTACATCACTTAAAGTTTTCCAAACACCCAACAACACAAAAAGGTCATAAAGACCACAAAAAAGTCAAACATGTCCAGTTATCACAAAAAAGTCAAACTATGACTTTTTAACTGCTGCCTTATATGTTCCCTTTCCATTTGACAGTTGACTTGACAGTTGACTTTTTAGTTGACTTCCGGCTTGAAATTTTGCTTCCCTCCTGGGTAGATTGCTGAGTTGTTCCTTGTGAAGCTACTGGAGTAGATTGCTGAGTTGTTCCTTGTGAAGCTACTGGAGTAGATTGTTGAGTTGTTCCTTGTGAAGCTATTGGAGCAGATTGCTGAGTTGACTTTTGGCTTGACTTTTTGGTTCCCTTTTGTCTCTTTTTAGCAAACCCTACAACATAAAAAACAAAAGTAGTTAAAGCCTACAATATACACAGACAACTGTCACTAAAACAAGTCATTCACCTGCAGTAGATTGCTGATTT
>JARYGA010020177.1:0-28960 GCA_030545235.1 Helianthus tuberosus | reverse complement strand
AAAGGAATGCCATTATCCAAGAAGAGGTAGAAAAATTGCTCCGGGCAGGTATGATTAGAGAGGTCAAGTATCCAAAATGGTTGGCCAATGTGGTTGTTGTTCAAAAGAAAAACGGAAAGTGGAGGGTATGTGTCGATTTTACCGATTTAAATAAGGCATGTCCCAAGGATCCTTTCCCTTTACCCCACATTGACTCCATGGTGGATGCAACTGCGGGTCATGAACTGTTAACTTTCATGGATGCTTCATCTGGATTTCAACAAATCCAAATGGAACCATCCGACCAAGAGGATACAGCCTTCATGACTCCAACTGGTATATATTGCTATATTGCTATGCCGTTTGGATTGAGAAATGCAGGTGCAACGTACCAAAGGCTGGTGAATATGATGTTCAAGGATCAGATTGGACAAACTATGGAGGTCTACATAGACGATATGGTGGTGAAATCCTTAAAAGCTGAGGATCACCTGCGAGACTTGGAGGAAGCATTTGATATCCTTGACAACTATAATATGAAGCTTAATCCTTCAAAATGTCATTTTGGTGTCAAAGCAGGTAAATTCTTAGGATACATGGTGACTAAGAGAGGCATCGAAGCTAGCCCGGAACAAATCAAAGCAATAGTGAACATCAAATCTCCGACCAATGCTAAGGATGTTCAAAGGTTAACAGGAAGGATAGCAGCCTTGAACAGATTCATATCCAAGTCCTCCGAGAAATGTAAAGAATTCTATGATATCCTAAGGAAGAACAAGAAATTTGAGTGGACGGAGAAGCATGAAAATGCTTTAAAAGCCCTCAAAGATTACCTATCCTCGGCCCCGGCTTTAATGAAACCAGAAAAAGGTGAAGTGTTATCCTTGTATCTCGCAGTATCCTCAAAAGCAGTAAGTGCGGTCCTTGTTAAGGATCATCAAGGTACACAACATCCCGTTTATTATGTAAGTAAAAGCTTACTTGATGCCGAATCCAGGTACTCACACCTTGAAAAACTTATCCTTGCATTAATAATGGCATCTACCAAGTTAAGACATTATTTTGAAACTCATGTTATCATTGTCAAAACTAATTTTCCAATTAAGAATGTCCTCAGGAAACCAGAGATGTCCGGAAGGATGGCTAAGTGGGCAGTAAAGCTAAGTGCCTATGATATGAGATATGAGCCTAGGACAGCTATCAAATCCCAAGCATTAGCTGACTTTGTGGCTGATTTCAGTAGTGATTTACAAGAAGAAGCTGAGTTAGAAGTCCAGCAGCTAGAAGAGACCAAGGATCCTTGGATACTCCACACTGATGGATCCTCAAATGTCAAAGGCACAGGGCTTGGAATACTACTAAAATCGCCACAGGGGGACATAATACCCCATTCTATAGCTTGTGAGTTCCAAACCACTAATAATGAGGCTGAGTATGAAGCCTTAATTGTTGGTTTGCAAATTGCAAAGCATATGGGGATCAGGTATCTTGAGGTACATGTAGATTCTTTGTTAATTACAAATCACTTTAATGGATCATATGCTGTTAAAGGTGAAAAGCTAACCAAATATTTGGAGATAGTCAAAAGTTTGGCACTCTCTTTTGTTTCCTTTAGTTTGTCACAGGTACCAAGGGAAGAAAATACAGAAGCTGATGCATTGGCTAACTTAGGATCATCTTTGAAGATCCCAGAGGATATCAAGATCCCTATTATCCATATCCTGACCCCAGCTATTGAGGATCATGTGGCTATGGAGATAGGGAATAATTCTGCAATGATCCCCACTGAGGATACTCAATCCTATTCAGGATCCGGATCATGGATCTCACCAATTATGAGATACTTACAACATGGAGAGATTCCTACAGGAGAAAACCCTAGGGCTTTCAAATCTAAGGTATCTCAATTCACAATTATGAATAATATGTTGTATAGACGATCTCTTGCAGGACCATACTTGAGATGCATTGAGGATCCTGAAGTTCAGGAAGTTTTAAAAGACTTCCATGAAGGAGATTGTGGAAACCACACTGGGGGCAGGGCTTTATTTTCAAGGATCCTGAGGACAGGATATTATTGGCCAACCATGAAGAAAGATGCTGTGGAGTATGCCAGAAGATGTGATCCTTGCCAGAGACACATCAATATCCTTCATCAACCAGCTGAATTATTGCATCCTATATCCTCCTCTTGGCCATTTATGAGATGGGGTATGGATATAGTTGGTAAGCTCCCTAAGGCACCTGGTGGGAAAGTATTCATGTTAGCTATGACTGATTACTTCTCCAAGTGGATAGAGGCTGAAGCTTTTGCCCAAGTCAGAGAAAAGGAAGTTATATCCTTCATTAAAAGAAATATTATAACTAGATTTGGAATTCCTTCTGAGATTATATGTGATAATGGTTCCCAATTTATTGGGGGCAAAACCACTAACTTTTGTGACAGCTGGGGGATTAAGATGATAACATCAACACCAGTCCACCCACAAGCTAATGGTCAAGCAGAATCATCCAACAAGATCATCATCAACAACTTGAAGAAGAAGCTTGGATCCAAGAAAGGAAAATGGGCAGAAGAGCTACCCTATGTGCTCTGGGCTGACAGGACAACCCCTAAGAATGCTACTGGTCAAACACCATTCTCTTTGGTGTTTGGGGCAGAATCAGTGATCCCAACGGAAATGGTGGTTCCTACTGCTAGAACAAGTACCCGTGATCCTAAGGAAAATGATGAAAACTTGGCTCAAGACCTGGATACTATTGAAGAAATCAGGGATATGGCTAGGATCAGGATGGCCAGTTATCAACAAAGAATGGCTGGTGCTTACAATAAAAATGTCAGGATCAGGAGGTTTCAAGTTGGAGATATGGTGTTAAGGAAAGCATTTCAGAATACCACCAATCCTGCTGATGGAAAATTGGCTCCAAAATGGGAAGGCCCCTATTTGATTGAAGCTGAAGCAGGAAATGGGGCATATAGGTTGCTAACCATGGAAGGTGATTTACTACCAAGAGCTTGGAATGCTGTCCACTTGAAGAAATATTTCATGTAAGCAGGATCCTTATGGCATAGGTGATCCTCACGATAGGGATATCCTTAAAGGATCCTCAAAGTATCGGTGATCCTTACTTAGGTAATATCCTAAACTTAAACTATTTCATTTCATTATTTTCTCTTATAAGGATAAGGATCATGTATCCTTTATCCATCTCTCACGTGAGTTCAAGTTTTGAAAGTTCAGGTATCTTTAGCACAACATTGGTTATCCACAGAAGCAATCCGTCTTTTGGGTTTAACCCCAGTTATTTGGGCTTGTCCCCAGATTCCGCCTGTAGCGCACGATGATCCTGGTGTAGTTCAAGGCTTTGGGACCAGTACTCGTTCTAGGGGCTGATAATTCCATTGTTCTGGCTATGCTTAGGATCCTACGTATAATGGTAGACGTACCATACATCCGTTCATAAGGTTTCTAACGTTTTCACGTTAGCTAAGGTTTTGGCATCTTCATGTCACTAAGTTTGGATAGTCGCCAGTTAGGGCCATACTCCAGTTTACATACGATCCTTGGGCTTGTCCCCAGTTATCCTTGGGCTTGTCCCCAGTTATCCTTGGGCTTGTCCCCAGTTATCCTTGGGCTTGTCCCCAGTTGCTAACTCTTTTCTTATATTGGCTTAGTCCCAAGTTATGCTCTATTTCAGGTCCTTGAAGGTAGGCAGTTAGGGATCCTTCATCCTTATTTCACTCTAAGGTTTATCTTATAGTTATCCTTATTATGGTTAGAATTCTAACTTGGGTCCTCAGGTATGATCCTTAACTCTTTGGATTTTATTTATTATTCTTTTAAATGACCCTTATACTTGACAACTGAACTTATAAATTTTAAATCATGTCATTTTTTAAACTTATCTGTTATGGGATATGTGATCCTTGTTCATATCCTAAACTTTTTGGATATCTTTCCTAGTTTTTCAAGGCTTGATAAGTATAAACAAATTGAACATTATAACAGTTGGAAAATAACATACTAAAAAGGATAACAACACAAGATAAGCGACAAAAGGTTAAGTTTTTATTTATTAACATAAGACTAACCCTTTAAAGGTTGTCAAAATTACCTACCCGAGCTTCTACCAGCAAAACGTGGCCCGTCCGCTGGGGTAGGTAAAGGGTGTCCATGATAATGAGTTCAAAAGTAGTGCAGGAATATAAAGGCAGCAGGATCACAATGGCTTCATCCCCCAAACAGAGGATCCCTCCACCAATTGCAATCCTGCCTATTGTCCAAAGGATCATACATGATCCTTAATCCTAAAAACCTATTGTTCAAAGTACAACCCATGAAATTGTCTTAAACATCACAACCACAAAAACAACCATCAAACTAAAAATTGGGCTCCGGCCTCAGCACATATATCCATCATCGCCCAATTGTGCAGCCTACACCTTCGCTGCATCATCACCACCAGCCGCTGCATCCTCAGCTTTATCCTTCAACCCGCTGCCACTAGCCTCAATTGCCAGAATCTCCTCAGCCTCTTCTTCATCACCCAATTCAGCCAGCCTTGCCTTCCATTCTTCAATCTCCCAGTTGCCTTTGTCGAAGGCAGGATCCTGAGCTTCCAAGGCCATTTGGAGTTTGGTTTTGTACATTGCTATGGCGGCAGAAACTTTAGCATCATCCATGATCTCTTGCCTTTCATAATCAAAGTTAACCAGCACCTTGGCCATTTTCTGCTTGGTATCCTTGAGTTCCTTCTGAAGATCAGCAATTGCAAGATCCTTGAGCACAGCAACCTGCTGGAGATCAGCAATCTTCTGATCTTGATCTTCAACGTGACCAACGTAATCCTCGATCTCAGCAAATTTCTGCAAAAGAAAAGGGTAAAGCGGTGCAAGAGCAAGTGATCCTTAGAACAGCAGGATATGCAAGCAGAGATAGTGATCCTTACATCATTGAAGTACTCGAGGAACTGGTGGCGAATTAAGGGCAGGCCCTGCAAATCCTCAGCCTCGGAAGTCTTTCTCTTCTTGATTCCCTTCCCTTTGAGGGGTGCCTTGGGGATTGAGGCTGTCGGGCTAGTAGGAACCTTTCTTTTGGAGGATTTAACAGTGGTGAGATCGGTGACACTGAACCTTGAAGCGGCTTTGGCAGATTTTCCAGCGCCTACACAACCAAAATAAGATAAGTATCTTTTCTTAATAAATATTTAATTATTTATTTAATTATAAACAAGGATACTTACTCGACATTGTGACAGAGCCTGAGGATACCTCCTGTGAGTCTTGGGTGGTTGTCTTAAAAGTTCTAGTTTCAGGGTCAAGTCCCCAGAAAGTAGCAAGTCTTTCCCTGGTCGCAGGTGTTGTGATGAGACGTGAAAAGGAGATGGCTGCATGACACAAGACAAAGAAGGGGTTAGTGATCCTATTACAAAAACATGACCATCTGGTGATCCTTCTCAGGATCCTCCAGCCTACCATGGGTGGACCATGTTCTTGGTAAATGCTCTCCATCTGAAATGGTATCCCTCCTTACAAAGAAGAAGCGACGCTTCCAATCTTTATCGTTTTTGGTGACTTTGAGAAGAGGGTGATCTGCGCCGGGTTTCCGTTTAAACAAATAACGGTGGGATCCGAAGGTAGTAAGATCATACAACTCCGCTAGTTCTGACATTCCTAAATCAAGACTCTCCTGCTCGATGATCCTCTCTAGGGTGTATAAAACCCTCCAGATCATCGGCATGGCTTGAACGTAAGATATGCCGGTAAGGGAAAAGAAGGATTGTGTGAACTCCGGGAAAGGATAGGTGTACCCTATAGCAAATGGAGTGACTGGGAAGGCGACCCATGTATCAGAAACATAGTCGCTCAGAACAGTTGAATCTAAGGGTTTGAAAAAGACATTCGCTGGAAAACGGTGACGGATGGTATCAATCTGTGCATCGGTAAAGCAGCACCTCTCGTTCACCGAGTCCTTGACGATCTTCTGACTCTTCAGAGGGCTATCCTTTTTGTGATCCTTAGCCGGGGAATTTCGGAGCAACATTCTTGAAGTGATTAAGGTAAAGAAAGAAGAACAGAGTAAGAAAGGAAGAGAGAGGAGAAAGAGATACCTGATCGATCTTCAACTGAGATTATAAAGGGAGTTTCTTTCGAATTTAAATGCATAGTGATCCTATCTATATCTCTATTTATAATCATGATCTTGCAGGTTGTCACTTCCGTGACATCATCATCGCAACGGCTAGTTCAAAATTAACGGCTATATATCCGTTAGTTTGTTACGGATAAGATCAAGAAAATATAACTCGTCAAATTTTACAAATTACTCCTTATATTTTGGGGGCAATTGTTAGGGGAGGATTTTCTAACAATTAGTGATCCTTATTCGTTATCCTAACTAGTGATCCTTACTTCTGTGACAGGTGGTGATCCTCAGAAGAGCTTCAGGATCAGGATCATGGATCACTTTAAGGATCCTCTTACTGACGATTGTTTACTTGTGTTTTTGAAATGTCTCGCAGGTATATCAAGCTTGACCAAGTCTTAGCGACATTCCTGGAGAATATTCCTGAAGTATTCTGCACGTGCTAGATCAAAACTAGACGTTATGGAGAACGTGGAGGCTTGGCCCGAAAGTCGGAGAGTTTGTTAACTAGATATTTTTCTTATTTGAAAGGGGTAACGAGCTAGTTAGTGACACTTAGTCATTTTGGCAGTTTCACACACTCGAAAACGCTCTCATACAAGCTCTCGTTCAAACACTTAGCAATTACTTACACTTTTTACACATTTCACCGTAGTGATCCTTGTACCTAGCTCGTTACTATCCGAAGTTGTAAACGTTTATTCATTTATTTGAGCTTGGTGATCGGTAGTTTCCATCACCCGGGGTTTTTTGTGCCGGAGATTAACTCTTGATCAAGGGCTTTTTCCCCGTATAAATCCTAGTGTTGTTTGTGCATTCTACATTGAAGTGATCCTCATTGTTGTTACACATTTTAAGCATCATTCCCCTATACAAAGAGTTTGGTTGCATTATCATCATCAGATTTTCTGACCAAAACAAAAACCGAATAATGATTTTACTAAAGTTTTTAGCAAAAATAGCACCACTTGCCCCACGGTGGGCGCCAAATTGTTTTGGTCAAAAATTACCGAAGCAATTTAGTGATCAAATTAGTTAAGTGAGGTAGTATGCTAGAAAAGTGTGTCGAAAATATGTTATTTAAGTTAATTGTAAAAACAGTTTCAGGATACGGCTCAGGATATAGAGCTGTATCTGTGATCAAACAATGAGCGAAAAAGTAAAGGTTGACACGTGATGTACGAGGAAAGCCCTTGATCAATCTAGATCGCCGACACAAAACCTCGGAAGCTGACAATCGCAGCTGCCTTGTTCTTCTATTACTTCAAATATCAGGATAAAGTGCAGGATGTGGTGCGGATCAACTAGGTGTTACAAAGTAATACAAGTGTTGGTGTGTAGTGTTTGCAGTGAGCTAGAGAGCAAAAGTGTTTGCGTGCCTTAATCTGATCCGCCCCCATCTATTTATAGTAAAAGAAGTGTAACAAACTATCCTAATAAACCGGGATCCAGCGAATATTCTCTACTCGAACGTTGTAGACCTGGTCTTTCGGGTTCAACGTCTCTCACATAACAGATACGCCCGAGTCTTGAGGAGAAGAAGTCCATCCGACCGTTAGTAACCCACAGCCTCTAACCTGCACGTGGTTAATTTAATTAACCTCAGGATATCACCCAGGATGTTAGCAATATCCCAGTCCAGTATCCTGGTCACAAATAAACAATTAAAAGCAGGATATTAGTCAAGATATGTATGCTCAGAAATTGACCTATAACAATCCTCATGATCCTGAATCCATAGTCTTCATAGGATCAGGGATCCTTAGCAACATTGAACAGGATCTAGTATCCTTCCTTAAAAGGAGAAAAACTACCTTTGCCTGGAAGCATGAGGACATGACAGGTATATCTAAAGATATAATTACTCATAAACTTGGCATTGACAGGTCATTCAAGCCAATTCATCAAAAAAGGAGGAAGTTTGCACCTGAAAGGAATGCTATTATCCAGGAAGAAGTAGATAAACTACTCCGGGCAGGTATGATAAGAGAGGTTAAGTATCCAAGGTGGTTAGCCAATGTGGTTGTTGTTCAAAAGAAAAATGGAAAGTGGAGGGTATGTGTCGATTTTACTGATTTAAACAAGGCATGTCCCAAGGATCCTTTCCCATTACCCCACATTGACTCCATGGTGGATGCTACCGCGGGTCATGAGTTGTTGACTTTTATGGATGCTTCATCTGGATTTCAACAGATTCAGATGGAGCCATCTGATCAAGAGGATACAGCCTTTATGACCCCAACTGGTATATATTGTTATATTTCTATGCCATTTGGACTAAGGAATGCAGGTGCTACTTATCAAAGGCTAGTCAATATGATGTTCAAGGAACAAATTGGACACACTATGGAAGTCTAGATAGATGACATGGTGGTTAAGTCCAAGAAAGCTGAGGATCACCTTAGAGACTTGGAGGAAGCATTCAATATCCTTGATAAATTTAATATGAAACTAAATCATTCGAAGTGTCACTTTGGTGTTAAAGCAGGTAAATTCCTAGGCTATATGGTGACAAAAAGAGGCATTGAAGCAAGTCCAGAGCAAATTAAGGCTATTGTGAATATCAAATCTCCTGCCAATGCCAAGGATGTGCAAAGATTGACAGGCAGGATTGCAGCCTTGAACAGGTTCATATCCAAATCCTCAGAAAAATGCAAGGAATTCTATGACATTTTGAGGAAGAACAAGAAATTTGAGTGGACTGAAAAGCATGAAAATGCTCTCAAAGCCCTTAAGAATTACCTATCCTCAGCTCCTGCCTTAATGAAACTAGAAAAGGGGGATATATTATCCTTATATCTGGCGGTATCCTCTAAAGCAGTAAGTGCAGTCCTTGTTAAGGATCACCAAGGTACACAACATCCTGTCTATTATATTAGTAAGAGTTTGCTTGATGTTGAGTCCAGGTATTCACATTTAGAGAAACTTATCCTTGCTTTAATTATGGCATCTACTAAATTAAGACATTATTTTGAAACTCATGCCATTATTGTTAAGACTAATTTTCCAATTAAGAATTGCTATGGGCGAAATTCTGAGCCTATATCCTGAGAAATATCTTAGATTATATCTTGGTTATATGATATCTGTTCACATCCGGGATGCTGATTCAGGATATTGGTAACATCCTGAATGGTATCCTCAGGATCACTAACGGATTATGTGCAGGTACGTGGGTTAGAAGCTAGCAACGTTCACAAGGACTCATTCCGCGGAAGACTCGGTCCAAGTCGTTCAAATAAGGACGTTGAAGCCGCATTACTCGGTCTACAACGTTCCCAATGGAATATTCGGAGCATCCCATATTTATAGGAATTTTCGTTTGTAATTTGTTACTATAAATATGTGGGTATACCAGATTGAATAGGACATCACAGGAACACTCACTACACTCTTACACTCGCTCTCTAGCAATTTTCACTTTCGCACAAAAGCATTGTAACACTTAGCGATCTGGTCAATATCCTGCACTGTATCCTGAAGTTTAAAGCAATAAGAAGAACAAGGCAGCTGTGATTGTCAGCTCCCGAGGTTTTATGCCGGCGATCTAGATTGATCAAGGGCTTTCCTCGTATATCTCGTGTCACCTCCTTTACTTTTTTCTCATTGTTTGATCGTAGATACAGCTCAATATCCTGAGCCGTATCCTGAATACTGTTTTTCCAAACAACTTAACCATCATATTTTCAACACACTTTTTAGCACACTACCTCACTTAACTAATTTGATCACTTAATTGTTTCGGAAATTTTTGACCAAAACAATTTGGCGCCCACCGTGGGGCAAGTGGTGCTCTCTTTACTAAATTTTTTGTGAAATCGCTAATCGGTTTTCTGTTTTCAAAACTTTTTGCCACATTGTTTACAATGGCCTCAAGATCAAACATGAGCTCCTCCACTGTGTCTGCTACAACTTCTGCTACTACTGGTTCGGTGCTTCCACCACCTCCTCCAAGGATGCCAGCCTCTTCACAACCTCAGGATATTATCCCTACCCGCAGTGTTCAGGGATCTGCTCCCGTTTTAGCCTCTAATGATGAAATTCTAACCTTATTTGGAAGTGTGCAGGAACAAATGAGGCAGCAACAGGAAACAAACCAAATGCTGTTAAGGGAAATACAACTCCTGAAGTCTGGCTCGAGCAGATCTGCTGGAGATGTCGTCACTCCACTACAACCCAGAACCTTGAACTTCAGTTCGGCCATGTACACTGAGGATAATAGGGGGAATATTGTGCCCAGCCTTCCTCAGAATCATACTCCTGAAATACCCTCCTCAATCAGGATGTCAACCATGAGGAGCTCAGGATATGCTTCAGGATATGTGCAGAATCCTCCTACGGGTAACATATCAAATAATAATAATACTCATGTTGCTAACAATAGTGGATCTTTGCAGGATACAGGTGTAACATCAGCATTTACTAGGGAGCTCCAGAAGTTGAAAGACATGATATCCAGTGTACCTGGAGTGGTCCAGCCAATCCCAGAAGTGTCCCAAGACAGCCACAGGATATCTCGCTTTGCATATCCTATCTGTGATGCTGAGATTCCAAAGAGATTTCAAACCCCCAACATGAAGCTTTATGATGGAACTACGGATCCTGAAGAGCATATTGCTCAGTATAGGGAAAGGATGGAGATTAACCCTATCCCTCCGGAGCTCAAGGAAGCATGCTTGTGCAAGGGTTTTGGTTCTACCTTAACAGGATCGGCCTTGAAATGGCTCCTAAATGTTCCTCCTCATTTGATTACATCATTTGCTCACCTAGTGAATTTATTTAATAGTCAGTTTTCTTGTAGTAGAAGCTTTGAAAAACTAACAAGTGACCTCTACAGGATAACACAGGGGCCTCAAGAATCCCTAAGGGATTATGTGAACAAGTTCAGTCGGGAATCCTTAGACATTCCGCATCTTGACGTTGCAACAGCTGTGCAAGCTTTCAAGATGGGGCTACAAAAGGATTCTCAATTCTACCAAGACCTTGTAATGAACCCATGCAGGAACTTGGATGAAGCTCGAAACAGGGCCCTAAGATATATTCGATTGGAGGATGACAGAAAGATGCAAGAGAGGATGAACTCATCCAACACCTATGAGTCAACTAACAGGAAGTCAGAATCCTCATTTAAGCCATATCGCCCTAAGCCATATGGTAGAAATGAAAACAAGAAAGTGAATGCTATCGAAGACGAGGATCCTGAAGAATATCCTGAATTATCTGAATATTGCTTTTATGTTAACATTCCTGAATTAATGTATGCCATGCAGGGTTTAGGAGACAAGGCTAGGTGGCCTCGAAAGAATCAACAAAAAGCCGATTGGAAAGATAAGTCAAAATGGTGTGCCTACCACGAGGATTTCGGACATGTAACTGAGGATTACATTGCTCTAACGAAAGATAAGTCAAAATGGTGTGCCTACCACGAGGATTTCGGACATGTAACTGAGGATTGCATTGCTCTAAGGAAAGAAATAAGCTATCTTCTAAGCAAGGGATATCTGAAAGATCTCTTAGGAAGGAAGAAGAATAAGGGTCAGGATACTGAGAAGGATCCTGAGCGAGCAGCGTCACCTCCCGCAGATGCCAAGATAATCAACTTTATTTCGGGAGGATCCGACATTTGTGGGACTTCGTATTCGGCGGCAAAGAGACATGCAAGAGAAGCTAAGGCCGAAAGGGGAGACAAACCTGTCAGGATGACTACCCTTACAGCTGACAAAGTGATCACATTTGATGCTGATGACAGGGATACTGTCCAGGATCCTCATCATGATGCTCTAGTAATAACGTTATATGTGGCTAACCATTTTGTATGCAGGATACTGGTTGATAATGGCAGCTCCGTCAACATAATCCAACTAGAAACTCTGAAGAGAATGAATGTATCTCCGATGGATATCACTTCAAAGTCCACCGTGCTTGTTAGGTTCAGTGGAGAGGCTAGGAACACAGTGGGAGAGATAAAGTTACCAGTATATGTTGAAGGTGTCAACTCGATACAACGTTTCTGTGTGATGGATTCTCTATCCTGCTATAACATCATACTGGGAAGACCATGGATTCACGATATGAAGGCTGTGCCATCAACATATCACCAATGCATCAAGATCCCTACCCCTTGGGGAGTTGTCAAGGTTGAAAGCGATCAGCAGGAGGCGAAAGAATGCTACTCATCCTTGATGAAATCCTCAACCAAGCCTACTACAGCATAGCAATTAAAGACGCGGGCCCAGGATATCGTGGAGGATTCGGAGCAGGATGTGAAGAATATTATCCTGGATCAGGATAATCCTGATATCTCGGTGCTCGTAGGAACCAATATCCCTCAAGATATTGAAGAGCAGTTAACTAACTTTTTGAAATGCAGGATGTCAACGTTTGCATGGAAGCATGAGGATATGACAGGCATATCCAAAGACATTATCACTCACAAGCTTGGAATCGACAGATCATTCAAGCTTGTTCAGCAAAAAAGAAGAAAATTTGCTCCTGAGCGGAATGCGATTATCCAAGAGGAAGTTAAAAGATTGTTGAAGTCCAGGATGATCAGAGAAGTAAAGTTTCCAAGATGGCTAGCAAACGTAGTCGTGGTACAGAAGAAAAATGGGAAATGGAGAGTCTGTGTAGACTACACAGACTTGAATAAGGCTAGTCCTAAAGACCCATTTCCTCTTCCTCACATTGATGCGATGGTGGATGCTACTGCCGGGCATGAAATGTTGACCTTTATGGATGCATCCTCAGGATTTCAGCAGATTCAAATGGAGCCTTCTGATCAGGAGGATACTGCCTTCATGACACCAACAAGTATTTATTGTTATACAGCTATGCCTTTTGGTTTGAAAAATGCAGGTGCAACATACCAAAGATTGGTAAACATGATGTTCAAAGACAAGCTGGGGGACACCATGGAAGTATACATTGACGATATGGTGGTAAAATCAAAGAAAGCTCCGGATCATCTCCAGGATATTAAAGGAGCATTCGATATCCTAGATCAATATAACATGATGCTAAATCCTGCTAAGTGTCATTTCGGAGTGGGGGCAGGAAAATTTCTAGGATATATGGTGACCAAAAGAGGGATAGAGGCGAGCCCGGAGCAGATTAAAGCCATCTTGGATATTAAATCACCCTCAAACATGAAGGATGTCCAACGATTAACGGGGCGAGTGGCAGCATTAAACAGATTTATTTCAAGATCCTCAGAGAAATGCAAAGAGTTTTATGATATCCTGAAGAAGAACAAGAAATTCGAATGGGGTGAGAAGCATGAAGCAGCCCTGCAGGATTTGAAGAAATATCTTTCAACTGCACCTCTACTGATGAAGCCTGAAGATGGTGAACCACTATCCCTATACCTCGCAGTATCAGGGAATGCTGTAAGTGCCGTCCTTATAAAGGATCATGAAGGTCAGCAATATCCTGTTTATTATGTTAGTAAAAGTTTGTTAAATGCTGAAACTAGATATTCTCATTTAGAAAAATTGATACTAGCATTAGTTATGGCATCAACGAAGCTTAGACATTACTTTGAGACACATAGGATTCATGTTAAAACAAATTATCCTGTCAAGAATGTGCTTAGGAAGCCGGAGATGTCAGGCAGGATGGCCAAGTGGTCTGTGAAGTTAAGTGCTTATGATTTAGTATATGAACCTAGAAATGCCATAAAGTCTCAGGCTTTAGCTGACTTTGTGGCTGATTTCAGTAGCGACATTCAGGATGAGGTAGACCTAGAAGTCCAACAGTTAGGAGAATCCTCAGGATCCTGGACATTATATACTGATGGCGCATCTAATGTAAGAGGAGTAGGATTGGGAATACTACTAAAATCGCCACAGGGGGACATACTACTCCAGGCTATTAGGTGTGAATTTCCAGCTACTAATAATGAAGCAGAGTATGAGGCTTTAATTGCTGGATTAGAGTTGGCTAAGAATATGAATATCAAGAATTTGCAAGTATACGTTGACTCCTTGCTAATTACTAACCATTTTAATGGATCCTATGCAGTTAAGGGTGAGAAATTAATCGAGTACCTCGATATTCTCAAAAAATTAGCAGGATATTTCGATGTTTTTACACTTGAACAGGTACCAAGGGAGGATAATGCTGAAGCAGATGCCTTAGCAAATCTGGGATCATCAATCAGGATACCAGAAGGGACCCAAATACCAATATTACATATCTTGTATCCTGCGACGAATCCTCAGGATAAAGAAGTAGCGGGTATTCAGGATCCTGGAGCAGAGTACCCTGAAAAGGATCCTAAATCCTGGACGGCTCCAATCATGAGATATCTCAAGGAAGGACACATTCCCGGAGATGAAAATCCTAAGGCATTTAGGATGAAGGTATCACGATTCACTATTATAAATAATGTTTTATATAAGAAATCTCTTGCAGGACCGTATTTAAGGTGCTTGGAGGATCCTGAAGCCAAAGAAGTACTTCAGGATATACATGAAGGGGATTGTGGTAACCATACTATTAGGGGAGGATTTTCTAACAATTAGTGATCCTTACATGTTATCCTAATTAGTGATCCTTACTTCTGTGACAGATAGTGATCCTCAGAAGAGCTTCAGGATCAGGATCATGGATCACCTTAAGGATCCTCATACTAACGATTGTTTGTTTATGTTTCGTATTATTTCGCAGGAGTAACAAGCTTGACTTGGTCTTGGCAACGTTACTATGGAATATTCCACGGGTATTTCGCACACGTTTAACTGGAAATGGACGTTGTGGAGAACGTGGGAGCTTGGCACAAAAGTCGGATAGTTTGTTATTATAGTTAACTTCTATTTTTAAAGGGGTGACGAGCTAGAATTAGAACACTTAGCCATTTTCAGCTACACACACTCTCGTACAATCGCACTCTTGAAGCTCTCGACAAACACTTAACAGTTTTCACTCACTTTTACACATTTTACCATAGTGATCCTTGTACCTAGCTCGTTACTATCCGAAGTTGTAAACATTTATTGATTTATTTGAGCTTGGTGATCGGTAGTTTCCATCACCCGGGGTTTTTTGTGCCGGAGATCAACTCTTGATCAAGGGCTTTTTCCCCGTATAAATCCTTGTGTCGTTTGTGCAATTTACATTGAAGTGATCCTTATCATTGTTCTACATTTAAAGCATCATTCCCCGTAACAAAAAGTTTGGTTGCATTATCCTCAACAGATTTTTTGACCAAAACAGTTTGGCGCCGACCGTGAGGCAATTGGTGCTTCATTCCTAAGAAGTTTTTCTATTGGTGATCATTCCGGTTCATCGCATACAAATACATGGCTTCCTCATTGAAGAATACCTCTACTGCAATGTCTGCGGTCAATTCATCTCAGGGCATTCCACCTTTGCCTCCACCACCTTCTGGACCTCAGAAAAATGCCGAGAAGAAACCAACTCCCATTTTCTCCAAACCTCCAACTTCTTCTGCTTCTTACACTCCCACTACTAGTGACATGTTTACTTTGATTTTGCAGATGAAGGATCATATACAGCAACAGGATAAGACCAATGAAAGGATTCTCAAAGAAATCGGAGATCTCAAGAAACAAAAGAAAACAACAGAGGATCATTCCCCACTGGTGCCCAAATCTTTGAATTTTGACACTCCGGTGATTACTTCGCAGCCATCAGTGGCTCCAGATTCAATATGTGGGTGGACCAAAAGGAGTTCACTACGGAGCAACAACAGTGACCCAGGCAGCAGGTTCATATTTCCAGCCAGCAGGATCCTATCCTCAGCATATGGGATCCTTCATGAATACAGGAGGATACTCAGGAGCGCAGCAGATTCAAGGATCCTCCTTTGTTCCAGGATCATCCCATGTTCAAGGATCCTCCTTTGTTCCAGGATCATCCCAGGTTCAAGGATCCTCCTTTGTTCCAGGATCATCCCAGGTTCAAGGATCCTCCTTTGTTCCAGGATCATCCCAGTTTCAGGGATCCTTCCAGATGCCAGGATCCTTGAGGAGTTTGTAGACAGGAAGTTCAGATGTCCATCAGGGAGATTTTATTCCAATGCAAACCAATGCTTCTACTAGTCCTTCGATCATTCCAGAGCCCCAGCAATATGGATTAACATCCATCCTTCCTAATTTGAATCCAATGGGAGGTAACACTTTTAATAATTCTTATACTACTAACCATGGCCTTATGCAGGATCCAGGTATCAACCACGCCATGGCCAGAGAGTTGCAAAAGTTGAAGGATATGATATCAAGTGTTCCAGGAGTGGTCAAACCTATCCCAGAGATTGCAGATGGGAGCCACAAGATATCTCGTTCTGCACCACCAATCTGTGATGCTGAGATACGCAAGAGGTTCCATCTACCAACCATGAAGCTGTATGATGGTTCGACGGATCCTGAAGAACACATAGCACAATACAGGGAGAGTATGGAGATCAATCCAATCCCAGAAAGGTTGAAGGAAGCATGCCTGTGCAAAGGATTCGGATCCACTCTTACTGGATCAGCTCTCAAATGGCTGCTAAGTCTTCCGCCCTACTCTATTACCTCATTTGCTAATCTAGTTAACCTATTTAATAATCAGTTTTCTTGTAGTAGAAAATTTGAACGATTAACTAGTGATCTATATAGGATAACCCAGGGTCATAATGAATCATTAAGGGATTATATTACCAAATTCAGTAAAGAATCCTTAGACATTCCCAACTTGGATATAGCCACGGCTGTTGAGGCCTTTAAAATGGGATTGCTTAGGGATTCATTGTTCTATGATGATCTTGTTATGACACCATGCAGGAACCTAGATGAGGTAAGAACCCGGGCACTCAGGTTCATCCGGCTAGAGGACGATAAGAGGATCCAGGAAAGATTAGCAGGATCCTCAAAACAAGAGAAGCAAGGATCCTCGTTCAAGAACAACAAATTCAGATCCTACAACAGATCTGATAACCAGAACGTGCATGCTGTTGATCAGGAAGAGGATGATGAGGATTATCCTCCAATCTCTGAATATTGTTTTTTCTGTTGATAACAATGAACTAATCCTTGCGATGCAGAATCTAGGTGATAAAGCTAGATGGCCCAGGAAAAATGATAGACCAGCTGCAACCAAAGATAAATCAAAGTGGTGTGCATACCATGAAGATTTTGGGCATCTTATAGAAGAATGCATTGCACTGAGAAAGGAAATTGGATACTTGTTGAGCAAGGGGCATCTAAAAGAATTGTTGGGTCGAAAAAAGTCAAGGACTCAGGATCCTGAAAGGATCCCTGAGAAGGCTCCAGCCCCTCCAGCAGATGCACAAGTAATAAACTTTATTTCTGGAGGATCAGACATTTGTGGCACATCCTTCTCAGCAGCTAAAAGGCATGCAAAGGAAACTAAGATGGATAGTGGAGAAAGACTCGTTCGAACATCAAGTGTCTCCGAAGGAAAAGTCATAACCTTTGATGAGGATGATCGTGTTGATATCCAGGATCCTCATCACGATGGTTTAGTTATTACTCTTTTTATTTCTAACCATTTTGTCCGCGGGATCCTTATAGACGGAGGAAGCTCAGTAAACATTATCCAGCTTGATGTTCTAAAGAAGATGGGTGTTAGGGGAGGATTTTCTAACAATTAGTGATCCTTATTTGTTATCCTAACTGGTGATCCTTACTTCTGTGACAGGTGGTGATCCTCAGAAGAGCTTCAGGATCAGGATCATGGATCACTTTAAGGATCCTCGTACTGACGATTGTTTATTTATGTATTGTACTATCTCGCAGGTATGACGAGCTTGACCAGGTCTTGGCGACATTCCTGGAGAATATTCCTAAACTATTCTGCACGTGCTTGACCAAAAATAGACGTTGTGGAGAACGTGGTGGCTTGGCACGAAAGTCGGATAGTTAGTTTAGTTGGTTATTTCTATTTTAAAAGGGAGTAACGAGCTAGGAGAAAACACTTAGTCATTTTTTTGCAGTTACACACACTCATACAAGCTCTCGTTCAAACACCTAGCAATTTCATACACTTTTTACACATTCCACCGTAGTGATCCTTGTACCTAGCTCGTTACTATCCGAAGTTGTAAACATTCAATCATTTATTTTAGCTTGGTGATCGGTAGTTTCCATCACCCGGGGTTTTTTGTGCCGGAGATCAACTCTTGATCAAGGGCTTTTTCCCCGTATAAATCCTTGTGTTGTTTGTGCAATTTACATTGAAGTGATCTTCATCGCTGTTACATATTTTAAGCATCATTCCCCTAAACAAAGAGTTTGGTTGCAATATCCTCATCAGATTTTCTGACCAAAACAGTTTGGCGCCCACCGTGGGGCAATTGGTGCTTCGTCCTTAAGAAAATACGCATTTCTGTGCTTAATTCGGTTCACTACAACCAAGCAGATGGCTTCCTCATCGAAGAATGCTTCAAACTTGATGCCCTCATTCACTTCTTCACAAGGCGTTCCTCCTTTGCCTCCACCACCTTCTGGATCCTAGAAGAATACTGAGAATCCTGCGAAGAAACCGACTCCCATTTTCTCAAAACCACCTACTTCTTCTGTTTCAACTAATCCTACTACTAATGATCTCTATGCCTTGATTTTGCAGATGAGGAATCATGCACAAGAGCAGGATAAAACCAACGAAAGGATCCTCCGGGAGATTGACGAAATTAAGAAACAGAAGAAAACGGCAGAGGATCGCTCCCCACTGATGCCCAGATCTTTGAATTTTGATACTCCGGTGATTACTTCTCAGTCATCAGTGGTTCCAGACATTCAATATGTGGGTGGACCAAAAGGAGTGCACTACGGAACAACAACAATGACCCAGGCATCAGGTTCACTTTTCCAGCCAGCGGGATCCTATCCTCAGCATATGGGATCCCTCACAAGTTCAGGAGTGCAGCAGTTTCAAGGATCCTCCTTCGTTCCAGGATCATCCCAGGTTCAAGGATCCTCCTTCGTTCCAGGATCATCCCAGGTTCAAGGATCCTCCTTCGCTCCAGGATCATCCCAGGTTCAAGGATCCTCCTTCGTTCCAGGATCATCCCAGGTTCAAGGATCCTCCTTCGTTCCAGGATCATCCCAGGTTCAAGGATCCTCCTTCATTCCAGGATCATCCCAGGTTCAAGGATCCTCCTTCGCTCCAGGATTATCCCAGGTTCAAGGATCCTTCTTCGTTCCAGGATCGTCCCAGTTTCAGGGATCCTTCCAGATGCCAGGATCCTTGAGGAGCTTGCAAACAGGAAGTTCAGATGTCCATCAGGGAGATTTTATTCCAATGCAGACCAACGCTTCTACTGGTCCCTCGATCATTCCAGAGCCCCAACAATATGGATTAACATCCACTCTCCCTAACTTGAATCCAATGGGAGGTAACACTTTTAACAATTCTTATACTACTAACCAAGGTCTTATGCAGGATCCAGGTATCAATCATGCCATGGCCAGAGAATTGCAAAAGCTAAAGGATATGATATCAAGTGTCCCGGGAGTAGTCAAACCTATCCCAGAGATTGCAGATGGGAGCCATAAGATATCTCGTTTTGCACCACCAATCTGTGATGCTGAGATACCCAAGAGGTTCCATGTGCCTACAATGAAGCTGTATGATGGCTCAACAGATCCTGAAGAACACATAGCACAATACAGGGAGAGGATGGAGATCAATCCAATCCCAGAAAGGTTAAAGGAAGCATGCCTGTGCAAAGGATTCGGATCCACTCTTACTGGATCAGCTCTCAAATGGCTGCTAAGTCTTCCTCCCTATTCTATTACCTCATTTGCTAACCTAGTTAACTTGTTTAATAATCAGTTTTCTTGTAGTAGAAAATTTGAACGATTAACTAGTGATTTATATAGGATAACCCAGGGTCATAATGAATCATTAAGGGATTACATTACCAAATTCAGTAAAGAATCCTTAGACATTCCTAACTTAGATATAGCCACGGCTGTTGAGGCCTTCAAAATGGGATTGCTTAGGGATTCGTTATTTTATGATGATCTTGTTATGACACCATGCAGGAACCTAGATGAGGTAAGAACTCGGGCCCTTAGGTACATTCGGCTAGAGGATGACAAGAGGATCCAGGAGAGGATAACAGGATCCTCAAAGCAGGATAAGCAAGGATCCTCATTCAGGAACAACAAGTTCAGATCCTACAACAGATCTGATAACCAGAACGTGCACTCTATTGATCAAGAAGAGGATGACGAAGATTATCCTCCAATTTCTGAATATTGCTTTAGTGTTGATAACAATGAACTAATCCTTGCTATGCAGAACCTAGGTGATAAAGCTAGATGGCCGAGAAAGAATGATAGGCCGGCTGCAATTAAGGATAAATCAAAGTGGTGTGCATATCATGAAGATTTTGGGCACCTCACAGAAGAATGCATTGCATTAAGAAAGGAAATTGGATATTTGTTGAGCAAAGGGCATCTAAAAGAGTTGTTGGGAAGAAAAAAGTCAAGGACTCAGGATCCTGAAAGGATCCCTGAGAAGGCTCCAGCTCCTCCAGCAGATGCACAAGTGATAAACTTTATTTCTGGAGGATCCGACATTTGTGGCACATCCTTCTCAGCAGCGAAAAGGCATGCAAAGGAAACTAAAATGGATAATGGAGAAAGACCAGTTCGAACATCAAGTGTCTCCGAAGGAAAAGTCATAACCTTCGACGAAGAGGATCGTGTTGATATCCAGGATCCTCATCACGATGGTTTAGTTATTACTCTTTTCATATCTAACCATTTTGTCCGCAGGATCCTTATAGACGGAGGAAGTTCAGTGAACATTATCCAGCTTGATGTTCTAAAGAAGATGGGTATCCCTGAATCAGAGATCATACCAAGATCCTCCGTGCTCGTGGGATTTCGTGGCGAAACTAAGAACACCCTGGGGGACATTAAACTCCCAATATATATTGAAGGCTTACACTCTTATCAAAAATTTTGTGTTATTGACTGTTTATCTTGTTGTAATGTTATCCTTGGCAGGCCTTGGATACACGATATGAAAGCAGTCCCGTCTACTTACCATCAATGTGTGAAGCTCCCTAGTCCTTGGGGGATAGTAAAGATTGATAGTGATCAGCAGGAGGCTAAGAATTGCTATACTTCATCGATGAAACCAGCCTCGAAGTCAAGGGAGCAATAGCAATCAAGGTATCCTCCAAGGAATGTCTTGGAGGCCAGAGAGCAGGATGTGGTAGAAATCCTCATGGATCCCGTTGATCCTGAATCCAAAATCTATATCGGATCAGGGATCCTTGGCGAAATGAAGGAAGACCTCGTATCCTTCCTCAAAAGGAGAAAGACTACCTTTGCATGGAAACACGAAGACATGACTGGTATATCCAAAGATGTTATCACCCATAAACTCGGCATCGACAGATCCTTCAGACCAATCCATCAAAGGAGAAGGAAGTTTGCACCAGAAAGGAATGCCATTATCCAGGAAGAGGTAGAGAAATTGCTCCGGGCAGGTATGATTAGAGAGATCAAGTATCCAAGATGGTTGGCCAATGTGGTTGTTGTTCAAAAGAAAAACGGAAAGTGGAGGGTATGTGTCGATTTTACCGATTTAAATAAGGCATGTCCCAAGGATCCTTTCCCTTTACCCCACATTGACTCCATGGTGGATGCAACTGCGGGTCATGAACTGTTAACTTTTATGGATGCTTCATCTGGATTTCAACAAATCCAAATGGAACCATCCGACCAAGAGGATACAGCCTTCATGACTCCAACTGGTATATATTGCTATATTGCTATGCCGTTTGGATTGAGAAATGCAGGTGCAACGTACCAAAGGCTGGTGAATATGATGTTCAAGGATCAGATCGGACAAACTATGGAGGTTTACATAGATGATATGGTGGTAAAATCCATAAGAGCTGAGGATCACCTAAAGGATTTGGAGGAAGCATTTGATATCCTTGACAAATATAATATGAAGCTTAATCCTTCAAAATGTCATTTTGGTGTTAAAGCAGGTAAATTCTTAGGATACATGGTGACTAAGAGAGGCATTGAAGCTAGCCCGGAACAAATCAAAGCAATAGTGAACATCAAATCTCCGGCCAATGTTAAGGATGTTCAAAGGCTAACAGGCAGGATAGCAGCTTTGAACAGATTTATATCCAAATCCTCGGAGAAGTGCAAAGAATTCTATGATATCCTAAGGAAGAACAAGAAATTTGAGTGGACCGAGAAGCACGAAAATGCTTTGAGAGCCCTCAAAGATTACTTATCCTCAGCCCCATCCTTGATGAAACCAGAAAAAGGCGATGTGTTATCCTTGTATCTTGCAGTATCCTCAAAAGCAGTAAGTGCGGTCCTTGTTAAGGATCATGAAGGTACACAACATCCTGTCTATTATGTAAGTAAAAGTTTACTTGATGCCGAATCCAGGTATTCACACCTTGAAAAACTTATTCTTGCATTAATAATGGCATCTACCAAGTTAAGACATTATTTTGAAACTCATGTTATCATTGTTAAAACTAATTTTCCAATTAAGAATGTCCTCAGGAAACTAGAGATGTCAGGAAGGATGGCTAAGTGGGCAGTGAAATTGAGTGCATATGATATAAGATATGAGCCTAGGACAGCCATCAAATCCCAAGCATTAGCTGACTTTGTGGCTGATTTCAGTAGTGATTTACAAGAAGAAGCTGAGCTAGAAGTCCAGCAGCTAGAAGAGACCAAGGATCCTTGGATACTTTATACTGATGGATCCTCAAATGTCAAAGGCACAGGGCTTGGAATACTACTAAAATCGCCACAGGGGGACATAATACCCCATTCTATAGCTTGTGAGTTCCAAACCACTAACAATGAGGCTGAATATGAAGCCTTAATTGCTGGTTTGCAAATCGCTAAGCATATGGGAATCAGGTATCTTGAGGTACATGTAGATTCTTTGTTAATTACAAACCACTTTAATGGATCCTATGCTGTTAAAGGTGAAAAGCTAACCAAATATTTGGAGATAGTCAAAAGTTTGGCACTCTCTTTTGTTTCCTTTAGTTTGTCACAGGTACCAAGGGAAGAAAATACAGAAGCTGATGCATTGGCTAACTTAGGATCATCCTTGAAGATCCCGGAGGATATCAAGATTCCTATTATCCATATCCTGACCCCGGCTATCCAGGATCACCAGACTATGGAGATAGGAAATGATTCTGCAGTTATCCCTAGTAAGGATACTCAATCCTATTCAGGATCAGAATCATGGATCTCACCAATTATGAGATACTTACAACATGGAGAGATTCCTACAGGAGAAAACCCTAGGGCTTTCAAATCTAAGGTATCTCAATTCACAATTATAAATAATATGTTGTATAGACGATCTCTTGCAGGACCATACTTGAGATGCATTGAGGATCCTGAAGTTCAAGAAGTTTTAAAAGACTTCCATGAAGGAGATTGTGGAAACCACACTGGGGGCAGGGCATTATTCTCAAGGATCCTGAGGACAGGATACTACTGGCCAACCATGAAGAAAGATGCTGTGGAGTATGCCAGAAGATGCGATCCTTGCCAGAGACACAGCAATATCCTTCATCAACCAGCTGAATTATTGCATCCTATATCCTCCTCTTAGCCATTTATGAGATGGGGTATGGATATAGTTGGAAAGCTCCCTAAGGCACCTGGTGGGAAAGTATTCATGTTAGCTATGACTGATTACTTCTCCAAGTGGATAGAGGCTGAAGCTTTTGCCCAAGTCAGAGAAAAGGAAGTTATATCCTTCATTAAAAGAAATATTATAACTAGATTTGGAATTCCTTCCGAGATTATATGTGATAATGGTTCCCAATTTATTGGGGGCAGAACCACTAACTTTTGTGACAGCTGGGGGATTAAGATGATAACTTCAACACCAGTCCACCCACAAGCTAATGGCCAGGCAGAATCATCCAACAAGATCATCATCAACAATTTGAAGAAGAAGCTTGGATCCAAGAAAGGGAAATGGGCAGAAGAACTACCCTATGTGCTCTGGGCTGACAGGACAACCCCTAAGAAAGCTACTGGTCAAACACCATTCTCTTTGGTGTTTGGGGCAGAATCGGTGATCCCAACAGAAATGGTGGTTCCTACTGCTAGAACAAGTACCCGTGATCCTGAGGAAAATGATGAAAACTTGGCTCAAGATCTGGATACTATTGAAGAAATCAGGGATATGGCTAGGATAAGGATGGCCAGTTATCAACAAAGAATGGCTGGTGCTTACAACAAAAATGTCAGGATCAGGAGGTTTCAAGTTGGAGATATGGTGTTAAGGAAAGCATTTCAGAATACCACCAATCCTGCTGATGGAAAATTGGCTCCAAAATGGGAAGGCCCTTATTTGATTGAAGCTGAAGCAGGAAAGGGGGCATATAGATTGCTAACCATGGAAGGTGATTTGCTACCAAGAGCTTGGAATGCTGTCCACTTGAAGAAATATTTCATGTAAGCAGGATCCTTATGGCATAGGTGATCCTCACGATAGGGATATCCTTAAAGGATCCTCAAAGTATCGGTGATCCTTACTCAGGTAATATCCTAATCTTGAACTATTTCATTTCTTTATTTTCTCATATAAGGATAAGGATCATGTATCCTTTATCCATCTCTCACGTGAGTTCAAGTTTTGAAAGTTCAGGTATCTTTAGCACAACGATGGTTATCCACAGAAGCGATCCGTCTTTTGGGTTTAACCCCAGTTATTTGGGCTTGTCCCCAGATTCCGCCTGTAGCGCACGATGATCCTGGTATAGTTCAAGGCTTTGGGACCAGTACTCGTTCTAGGGGCTGATAATTCCATTGTTCTGGCTATGCTTAGGATCCTACGTATAATGGTAGACGTACCATACATCCGTTCATAAGGTTTCTAACGTTTTCACGTTAGCTAAGGTTTTGGCATCTTCATGTCACTAAGTTTGGATAGTCGCCAGTTAGGGCCATACTCCAGTTTACATACGATCCTTGGGCTTGTCCCCAGTTATCCTTGGGCTTGTCCCCAGTTATCCTTGGGCTTGTCCCCAGTTATCCTTGGGCTTGTCCCCAGTTGCTAACTCTTTTCTTATATTGGCTTAGTCCCAAGTTATGCTCTATTTCAGGTCCTTGAAGATAGGCAGCTAGGGATCCTTGATCCTTATTTCACTCTAAGGTTTATCTTATAGTTATCCTTATTATGGTTAGGATTCTAACTTGGATCCTCAGGTATGATCCTTAAATCTTTTAATTTTATTCATTATTCTTTTAAATAACCCTTATACTTGACAACTGAACTTGTATTTCTTAAATCATATCACTTTTTAAAACCTATCGGTTATGGGATATGTGATCCTTGTTCATATCCTAAACTTTTTGGATATCTTTTCTAATTTTTCAAGGCTTGATAAGTATAAACAGAATGAACATTACAACAGTTGGAAAGTAACATATTAAAAAGGATAACAACACGTGATAAGCGACAAAAGGTTAAGTTTTTATTTATTAACATAAGGCTAACCCTTTAAAGGTTGTCAAAATTACCTACCCGAGCATCTACCAGCAAAACGTGGCCCGTCCGCTGGGGTAGGTAAAGGGTGTCCATGATAATGAGTTCAAAGGTAGTGCAGGAATATAAAGGCGGCAGGATCACAATGGCTTCATCCCCCAAACAGAGGATCCCTCCACCAATTGCAATCCTGCCTATTGTCCAAAGGATCATGCATGATCCTTAAACCTAAGAACTATTGTTTAGAGTTATTACAGACCCACCATTGTTCAAAAACATCAACAATCAAAAAAAAACTACCAAACCATAAAAAATAGGCTCCGGCCACGTCTAGAAATTTCCATCATCGCCCATTTTTGCAGCTCACACCTTCGCTGCATCATCATCACCACCAGCCGCTGCATCCTCAGCTTTATCCTTCAACCCGCTGCCGCTAGCCTCAATTGCCAGAATCTCCTCAGCCTCCTCTTCATCACCCAATTCAGCCAGTCTTGCCTTCCATTCTTCAATTTCCCAGCTACTTTTGTCAAAGGCAGGATCCTGAGCTTCCGAGGCCATTTGAAGCTTGGTTTTGTACATTGCTATGGCGGCAGAAACTTTAGCATCATCTGTGATCTCCTGCCTTTCATAGTCAAAGTTAACCAGCACCTTAGCCATCTTCTGCTTGGTATCCTGGAGTTCCTTCTGAAGATCAGCAAGTGCAAGATCCTTGAGCACAGCAACCTGCTGGAGGTCGGCAATCTTCTTATCTTGATCCTCAACATGGCCGACGTAATCCTCGATCTCAGCAAAATTCTGCAAAAGAAAAGGATAAAGCAGTTCAAGAGCAAGTGATCCTTAGATCAGCAGGATATACAAGCAGAGACAGTGATCCTTACATCATTGAAGTACTCGAGGAACTGGTGGCGAATTAAGGGCAGACCCTGCAAATCCTCAGCCTCGGAAGTCTTTCTCTTCTTGATTCCCTTCCCTTTGAGGGGTGCCTTGGGGATTGAGGCTGTCGGGCTAGTAGGGACCTTTCTTTTGGAGGATTTGACAGTGGTGAGATCGGTGACACTGAACCTTGAAGCAGCTTTGGCAGATTTTCCAGCACCTACACAACCAAAACAAGATAAGTATCTTTTCTTAATATACATTTAACTATTTATTTAAATTTTAAACAAGGATACTTACTTGACATTGTGACAGAGCCTGAGGATACCTCCTGTGAGTCTTGGGTTATTGTCTTAAAAGTTCTAGTTTCAGGGTCGAGTCCCCAGAAAGCAGCAAGTCTTTCCCTGGTTGCGGGTGTTGTGATGAGATGTGAAAAAGAGATGGCTGCATGACACAAGACAAAGAAGGGGTTAGTGATCATATTACAAAAACATGACCATCTGGTGATCCTTCCCAGGATCCTCCGGCCTACCATGGGTGGACCATGTTCTTGGTAAGTGTTCTCCATCTGAAATGGTATCCCTTCTTACAAAGAAGAAGCGACGCTTCCAATCTTTGTCGTTTTTGGTGACTTTGAGAAGAGGATGATCTGCACTGGGTTTTCGTTTGAACAAATAACGGTGGGAACCGAAGGTAGTAAGATCATACAACTCCGCCAGTTCTGACATTCCTAAATCAAGACCCTCCTGCTCAATGATTCTCTCTAGGGTGTATAAAACCCTCCAAATCATCGGCATGGCTTGAATGTAAGATATTCCGGTAAGGGAAAAGAAGGATTGTGTGAACTCCGGGAAAGGATAGGTGTACCCTATTGTTTTGGTCAGAAAATCTGATGATGATAATGCAACCAAACTCTTTGTATAGGGGAATGATGCTTAAAATGTGTAACAACAATGAGGATCACTTCAATGTAGAATGCACAAACAACACTAGGATTTATACGGGGAAAAAGCCCTTGATCAAGAGTTGATCTCCGGCACAAAAAACCCCGGGTGATGGAAACTACCGATCACCAAGCTCAAATAAATGAATAAACGTTTACAACTTCGGATAGTAACGAGCTAGGTACAAGGATCACTACGGTGAAATGTGTAAAAAGTGTAAGTAATTGCTAAGTGTTTTAACGAGAGCTTGTATGAGAGCGTTTTCGAGTGTGTGAAACTGCCAAAATGACTAAGTGTCACTAACTAGCTCGTTACCCCTTTCAAATAAGAAAAATATCTAGTTAACAAACTCTCCGACTTTCGGGCCAAGCCTCCACGTTCTCCATAACGTCTAGTTTTGATCTAGCACGTGCAGAATACTTCAGGAATATTCTCCAGGAATGTCGCTAAGACTTGGTCAAGCTTGATATACCTGCGAGACATTTCAAAAACACAAGTAAACAATCGTCAGTAAGAGGATCCTTAAAGTGATCCATGATCCTGATCCTGAAGCTCTTCTGAGGATCACCACCTGTCACAGAAGTAAGGATCACTAGTTAGGATAACGAATAAGGATCACTAATTGTTAGAAAATCCTCCCCTAACAATTGCCCCCAAAATATAAGGAGTAATTTGTAAAATTTGACGAGTTATATTTTCTTGATCTTATCCGTAACAAACTAACGGATATATAGCCGTTAATTTTGAACTAGCCGTTGCGATGATGATGTCACGGAAGTGACAACCTGCAAGATCATGATTATAAATAGAGATATAGATAGGATCACTATGCATTTAAATTCGAAAGAAACTCCCTTTATAATCTCAGTTGAAGATCGATCAGGTATCTCTTTCTCCTCTCTCTTCCTTTCTTACTCTGTTCTTCTTTCTTTACCTTAATCACTTCAAGAATGTTGCTCCGAAATTCCCCGGCTAAGGATCACAAAAAGGATAGCCCTCTGAAGAGTCAGAAGATCGTCAAGGACTCGGTGAACGAGAGGTGCTGCTTTACCGATGCACAGATTGATACCATCCGTCACCGTTTTCCAGCGAATGTCTTTTTCAAACCCTTCGATTCAACTGTTCTGAGCGACTATGCTTCTGATACATGGGTCGCCTTCCCAGTCACTCCATTTGCTATAGGGTACACCTATCCTTTCCCGGAGTTCACACAATCCTTCTTTTCCCTTACCGGCATATCTTACGTTCAAGCCATGCCGATGATCTGGAGGGTTTTATACACCCTAGAGAGGATCATCGAGCAGGAGAGTCTTGATTTAGGAATGTCAGAACTAGCGGAGTTGTATGATCTTACTACCTTCGGATCCCACCGTTATTTGTTTAAACGGAAACCCGGCGCAGATCACCCTCTTCTCAAAGTCACCAAAAACGATAAAGATTGGAAGCGTCGCTTCTTCTTTGTAAGGAGGGATACCATTTCAGATGGAGAGCATTTACCAAGAACATGGTCCACCCATGGTAGGCTGGAGGATCCTG
>JARYGA010020176.1:0-20080 GCA_030545235.1 Helianthus tuberosus | reverse complement strand
AAAAACTTACTTTTTCCACCAAATTAGAACCCACCAGTGACCGTGAATGACCACCACCGCCATTACTGCCGACACACCCAAACACCACTAACACCATCAACACCAAACCTGAAACTCAAAATTGGTCCTTCTCAAACCTGAACCATAAACGATTTGAACCAAACAGAACCGGAGAGATAAACAAACGTTCTGTTTCACGGTTGTCATGAACGGCCGCCGGTGGTCGCTTCTTTATCGTCACATAGAAACACACACAAACACCTAATTCTCTCTCTCTCTCTAGAAATTAGATTAAGATCTTTTACGAAAATATTTGTATCAGAACATAAATTAGAAACGCTAGCAAGAAACGAACCAGATCGGGGTTGGCCGAAACCCTAGGATCCAAATTGCGGGAAAGGATTGAACAGATCTTGAGATATTGATACGGTGTGTAAAAACCCTAACCTGAACATAAATCACCACCAATAACATCGCCGTCGGGGAGGCTCCGTCTCCTCCATGAGTGTTCTCCTGAGTGAACAATCATAGAACCTTTTTAGCAACTAGAAAGCTTCTTCAAGTACGCCATTGAAGTACAGAAGATGGGGTTTGTATGGAGGTTTTATAGAGTGGATAGATTAAGTTCTAGCCGGAGCTCAGATTGTTCACTCATAGAGGAACAGTATGAGAGAGATGAAAGAGAACAGGGATTAGAATTTAAATGAGAGATATGAAAGAGAAGATAGAAGAGAGAGGAGAGATTAAATGTAAAAGTCTGCTACCATTAATGAAGAGAGAGATAGAGATTAGACATTTTAAAGGAAATGACCAAAATACCCTTTGTTCTGATTGTTGGAGAGTGGTTCTCACGGTTCTTACAACTGGGGATGGTTTTTATTTTAGTGGCTCCCTATATATATATATATATATATATATAGAGGCAAGTCCATACTTTCCTTTATATAGATCTCGGAGATCCATGCATGCGCGACAAGTGGCGGATATGCATGCATTAGTTCGACAACTGTAACGCCCTTATTACACATTCGACAATAATAATGACATACTAATTTTAACAAAAATTGTGCATGACCGATTCGTAATATTAGCGATTCCCTGCTTTTAACAATAAAACGCCCCCAACTTAAAACGACCTTCGACCACACATTTTAAGTAACAAAACTTAGTAAACATGAAATTTTTAAACATTACGACTATTTCATAAACAACCTTCTTAAAACAAAAGCGGACAACTTTAAGTTGTTTAGATACAAAGTCTACTAACTAACTAAGTTTTTGCGAAAACACAAAGACGACAAAAAGTTTACACATGTTGGAAATACATACAACCAAAACTAGGACCATACAAAATAGACATCTTCGGAAGCGCAAAGTGTGCGTGATTCATGTGTGTTCGTTCCAAGTCACCAAGCCATTATGTTGAGGATTTAACTACATCAAACAACAAACTTGTAAAGTTAATTCGGTCAACTATATTACTTTTTATCTAATAAACCAATTCATCCATTCCATGCCTTCACATAATTCTTGCATTTACTACCCGTCAAAACGGATTAAAAAATACTTATCTCAAAATAGAGATAAAACATAGCATTCATTACTTACCCGTTAGAAACGGGTAATTACATTCGTAATATAAACTTCCATTTGGTCCGTTCACCACGAACGAATACATTCCTTTCATCTTTGCACTTACATCAACTCCAACCCGTTTATAATGGATCGAGTAATTTCATTCCTTTCTTACATAACTTTCCAATATACGGTTCATCCGAGATGAACCGATCATAATACAATTTCATTCATAAACTTTCATTTCATATGACCCGTTCGTGATGGATCATGCTATCTACTACATAACTACTACAAACTACCATAATTATGATTTTAGTACAAAAACGACAAGTTACAAAATAAAGTTTGTATGCATAAAACAACATATCTCGATCTTGTGAGCTTTCCGATTTCCTAGCGTTTGAGCTTTCTTCTTTTACGCCTACATCAACACATTCGTTTATTTAGCCCAACCAAGTATCATTCCATCATTTACATAGTTTATCATGTGACAACATTATCAAAAATTTCCAAATTTCACACATTTGTTCTCTTAGTCATTTTATCGAACACTTGGCGGGTTTCGCATTAATAGGACACTTAATAAAAGTATTTTAACACTTGATTCTACTAGTTCATCTAGTAATTCATCAACAATTCAAACTAGTTCATATGACCCTTTTATTCTACATTAATTCATCTAGTGTCCAAGTATCACAAACAAGATCAAGCATCAGATTTCAAGGTTATACACGATTATTTCTATGATTTTGATCATCCTACATTCATGAAGATTCATACAAAATGGGTTAATACATCAAGTCTTTTAATTAATCAATATCAATCATAAACCTTGTTCTATAGTGCAAATCCTACATTCTAATTACACATATCATAACATAAATTTCATGATTGGGTTAAACCCATTTCCTACATTCCTCCAAAACAAGAAATTCGACTTACCACTTCACTATATGAGCTTAGATGATCGAAACTTGAGTTCATGCAATCGATTATCCTTGAAATTTTCCTCTAATTTGGTTGAATTAGCAACTAGGGTTGAACCCTTTTTCTCCCCTGCCTTGATCGATCCCTAGACACACACACTGTGTGTGTTTTTAATTTTTCCTTCTTTTATTAATTTCAGTTTTGACATTTTACACCTTTGCCCCTTCTAGTTTGTTCACTTATTTAATTTAAACACTTCTCGTTTTATTACTAGTAGTTATAACATTTCCCATTAACTAAGTTAAATTTTTAATTAATTTAACTTATATGTCTAATAATCTTTTTGGGGTGTTACAAGTCTACCCCCCTTAAAAGAGGTTTCGTCCCCGAAACCTGAACACATAACAAATTAATTATTTACGTACCTAAGAGAAAAGGGTAGTGTTTCCGCATTTCATCTCCCGCTTCCCATATAAGTTCCGATCCTTTTCGATGTTGCCATTGCACTAAGACTTGTCTAACGGCTTTATTGCGAAAATTCTTTACTTTAACGTCTTTAATGGCTATCGTTCTTTCGACATAATTTAACCCCTCATCCAATTCAATGTCGTCAAGAGACACGAACGCCGTTTCATCCGCAAGGCACTTTCTCAATTGTGATACATGAAAAGTATTGTGAATCCTGTCTAGTGTAGACAGCAATTCTAAGCGATAAGCAACCTTCCTGACTCGAGCTACAATCTTAAATGGTCCAATATAACGAGGACCCAATTTACCCCGTTTACGAAAACGGATTATGCCCTTCCATGGAGATACCTTCAGTAAAACATAATCCCTGACTTGAAACTCAATAGGACATCTTCTCTTCCGCATAGGCTTTTTGCCGATCTTGAACTGCTTTCAGTCGAGCTCTAATAAGATCGATCTTTTCGTTGGTCATTGCTATTAAATCGTTAGTCGCAAGTTCCCCTTGTCCTACTTCCCCCCAACATACGTGTGTCCTACACTTCCTTCCGTATAGTAATTCATAGGGAGCCATTTGGATACAACATACGTGCTCAAAGGGATTATACGCCGCCGCACCGGTGTATGTAGGTATTGCGTCTCCAAAACCCAATGGTGGTGGCGCGACAGGCGCAGAGTTTACTTCCGATACGGGGTTTGAAGGTCCACCCATCTGCAGTTCTTCATGGATTGGCGAGTAGCGGCTGCCACTTGAGGGTTGAGGGGTGCTGATTCGCACTCCTCCTCGCAGGGACATCCGTGTGGTTGTTCTCCTTCGTATCGGTGGCTCCGGAGGCTGTTGCTGAGCTGGTGGTGGAGTGACCGCGACAAAACGAGAATCCTCAGAGGGATCCTGCTGCTGCTGTGGTGAGTTGTGGTAGCTGGGAGTAAACACCCAGTCGATCTGTCAGAACCTTTCTTCATAGCTGTCGGGACCATTATAAGGTGATCCCACGAAAGGTGACCCATCCGAAATTTCGATGGGGTGGTTAGGGGTTCCGGACAGTGGCTCTGCAGGATCGGCGTTCTCATCCATGTCCATTGCATGGTCACCCGAGAAATGGTCTTCGGGTCCTAGTGGGTTAAAACCCACTGGTTCTCCAAGGTAGTCTGCCGGGTTGAACCGGCTCTGGAAAAAGGACGTTGGGTCATCAAAAGGTGAGTTGTGACCCTGGAGAGGAATGTAAGATTGGTGGGAATTATGGGGCTCATTTTCAGAATGAGGCCCAAAAGAGTTTTGAAACAAATGGGAGGAGCTCAGCGAAACTGAGCGCCTTGCTGGTTCAGTATAGGTCCTCTAGTTATCTTGAGGACTCCGGTTATGTGAATCTGATGGTGTTCGCCGGTGCGAAGGTCCGGCCTCATGATCATTTGGGGCGGTGAGTGGCCCCTTGCCTCTTCCTCTCCCTCTTACTCTTGGTGGCATCTTTTAACCTGTCAACATGAACAAAGATAACAACAAGGAATATAAAAGACAAAGTTAAAAATAAAACAAATTTGGATAAATCCTAAGTTCTTTGTCTAGACTCGAGAATCGAGGAATGTGTAACTGTGTAACTGAGATTAAACACAAAAGGCTAGTGTTTAATTCACTCAGTGTTGGCTCTGATACCAACCTGTCACACCCCGATATTTCCACGTATTACCGGTGGGCCCGATGGGGAGTATCGTGACGTAGTTGATATCATCATAGTCAAACAACACAATTTTAAATGCACAGCGGAAGCAAAAGATAGATTTATTTCAACTGAATAAAATAGTAATATTAAGTACCACAATAATAGTTGAAACAGATCCACAGGCGGATCAAATAAAAGGAAACATAGTTCATCAGACTTAAATGCATCCAAGCTTGCGAGACTCTTATTGATGCTAAGGAGAGGCCAGCCTATTTCGAGTAGTACCTGCACTTAACCTTTTTGGGAAAAATAAGTCAGTTTACACTGGTAAATACAATTAACTGACTCATTTTGAAAAGGTTTAAAAATTTATTTGAATGCACAATGCACAAAACATTTTATAACTTGGGATAATTATTTATATATAAACTTGTAAAAGAATTACATGTTTGTTATACGTTCAGTAGCCCGGACTGACACCAGGTTAAAGATTAATAGACACACCACATGATATAGTCCCGCGGCGGGTTATTCCCGAAACCGGCGGTTATACCTTATTATTTATTTATGCACTAGCGGGTGTACGCCTACATCCGCGTGCTAAGGTCGTGGCCATTTCGTAAAATGATGCCAAGGATATCCGGGACATGGTCATTAACCCCCAAAGGCTTTAAGGAAACAAAACAATTTAAACGGGACATTTCAATAATTTAACCTTCATACAATTAAAAATTCAATGTCCGACCAAGCGGTATTTTATATACCGTACCCCAATCCCCTATAGGGAAAATAAGTTAAAAGTATTTACCTTTGCATGTATTTATTACAAACAGCAAATGCACGTAGCTTTTACCGGGTCTCCTAGTCTGGAACAAAGGTTTATAATAACCTATTAGATTCCTAACGGGTCTTTTATTAAGCCTAGACTTAGACCGGTTAGTTTTAAAGGAAGATACGGTTCAAACGCACGATTAAGCGAAGACCGGGATAGGATGTGATTTATACCCGACAAGTTTGAAGACTTGTATAATATGGGTAAACTAAACACATTCTGTATTTTGAGACAAAAAAAAATGATAAGGTTTGACCCGTTTCGGTTAATTTATGCAAACTAGTTACATAAACCGAACCGAACGCGAATAATGCGTAACGGGTAACCAAATGATTCATAAACAGGTTTCCTAAGTTAATATGCCTTAAATATGTTGTGACATCAGTAAGATATCTTCTATTATGCCCGAAATGGATTTAAACTCAAACTATGCCCCGTAGGGGCATTTTAGTCATTTTAAAGGTTATAAAAGAGTTTAAATAATAATCTGAGTTACAGGTCTGATTTAATCAGTAAACATATTTATTTTTATAAGTCATAACAGTAGGGTATAATATATATGTGAAATTTATCATTTATAACCAAACTATGCACCTTAGGGGTATTTTGGTAATTTCACATAGGCTTAAAAGGTCAAAACTGGAAATCTGAGTTTAAAACTTTTTCTGACTGTTATTATATAAAAATATACTGAAAATATCAGTAGGCATCAAACCTTATATATTTAAAATAGTTTTAATACATACTATGCGTGAAAAACGCTTAAAAAGACGATTTTGAGCTATTTCCGGGTTTTTAAGGAAAGCTGATATTTTATTATTCCAGAAGGTTCAAAATGTTTTATTTATCATATTAGATTAGTAGAAAAAGGTTTGGTATCAAAATAATTTGTAAAACTCATTTTATAGCCCAAAAGGGCAAAACCGGCAATTACCGAATCAAGCTTATAACTCTATGTTATGCTCAGCCTAAAATTAAATAAAAATCTTCAAAAATCCCAAAATATTATTTTATATCAGTAGGTAAAAATTTGGGTATTAAAAATCGAGTTTAGATAGGCTATATGCTAATTACGCAGTTTAATTAATAAAAAGTTTTTCATTTACGCTAATGAGCATAACTCCTAATCTAGACCTCAAACTGATGTCAAATTTTAGGGACAAGTCTAATAATCAGTAATGAAGGTTTCTATTCTTTTACATTTTCAAAAATCACATTTTAAGGTCATATGGACATAATAGTCAACATTTAAGCATTTAACGGAAACATGCATATGAATCGGATAACTAATGAACCAAGTTGTATAATCACAGAGGGTTATACTAACATATAACCTGGTCCAAATAAGGCTCTAAGGCATTTCTAAAACATGCTACATTGGGTCAGAACTGAAAGTCAAAGCAAAAGTCAAATTATGCGACTTTCGGTTCCGAACCAAGCCTAGACTGAAAATTGTCGAGTTGAACATGTTTAGAAATGTTCTTACATTAATTACCAAGTTATATTAATGATAAAACAGGTTGCATGGCTCCTACATTGCTAATTATGCATTAATTTGAAAATAAGCTTTTTGTTGACTTTTTAAGATTAACTTTGACCCGACAATTGACCTAGTTAGAGTGGGAATCAGAGGGTGCCCTTTTAAGGGTTTATTACCCACATAATTACCAACTCATAGGTACTTTCAATTTGAAATTTGACTGGACAATTATTGATTAATTACGAAGTCAAACTCTAATTACGACGATTTGACTTTAGGCTAATTAACTAGGCAAAACTGAATTAAAAAAGGGTTAAGGATACTTACAAGGGTCCTTAGCACGACTAGGAAGCCTAAGAAACTTTGGTTGCTAACCAGAGAGCTCCATAAATAACCTTGTGAAAGTTTGCAAATGAATGGCACAAGAGTTGCAACATTGAAGCTCCTTATATATGCATTTTGATCACTTAGGATCATGCGAAGGAAGTCTATGCAGGGTTCCAGATCAAGACAAGTGCACCCTATGCATGTAAATCCGTTTGTGCAGCCCCTGGTATCAGTTTATAGGTCCTAAAGGCGGTTACATAGCTGAAACTGGCCGCTGCCAAAGAATTCTGTCACTGGCATGCTGAGGCGGCCCGCGTAAGGGTCCTGCCTTGTAACACCCCAAAAACGGGTTTGGTAATCAAACTCCGTTAATACTGAAAGACGGGTGAAATACAGTTAGTGGTAAATTTAACCCGGTGAATATTAGGACTTAAATAAATAATCCTAATATTAACTAAAACGTGAATAAAAGCTTCTAATGAAATGAAATTTATAAGAGGCCGAGTAACGGGATTTAAAATAAACTTAGTCATAGATTCCCCGAGCCCACTAATTTAACTAGGAATGTTTAACCTAGTTAATAAGTGGGGAATATTGTTAGAAATAAGTAGGTTATGGCCTACTTAATAACGAACCAAACACGAGGGGTTAAAATGGGATAACTTAACAAAGTTATTTAATAAAAGAAAATCAAAACAAAACACACACTTGAAGTGTGTGTTCTGGATCGACATCAAAGAGCTCCCATGGAGCAAAACCCTAGTTTCATCAAAACTACCAAATTGAAGGTCAATCCAAGACCCAAATCGATGCATGAATGCGTAGAAACGATCACCAAGTCATGGGGATCACAAGGTATGTCACAAAACCTAGATTGGTTGAAGTTGAAATTCGAGACAAGATGGTTACTTGCAAATAAATTGATGGATTATGATCCAAGGATGAAATTAGGAATGATTTTATGTCTAGGAGTAAACCCTAGTCATTTACTTGTTGAATTGAGGTTCACGATTGTGAATTTCATGATTTTCCATTTATGTGTTAAATGGGTTTTGTAGAAGTAAGATGAACCCTAGAATTATGACTATTAAAATGGTGTTAACTGATTTCCATGAGATGAATCTGAGAATAGTATGCATGCTAGACATAATAGAATTGAAATTATGTTTATGTTTAGTAGAAATAACTAGTTATGAACTAGTTGTAAAATGTGTAAAAATTTATGCACATTAGGTGTTTGTTAAAATGCCTAAATGAGAACTAAAGTGTTGAAATTAGAGTGAAAATGTGTATTTTAATGATATGGAAATTACGCGTAATATGGAGTGATAAGGGTTCTAAATATTATGTTGATTTAGACTTAATGTTGTAACCCATGTGATCAAGAAGTAGTTAACTTTAGATAGGCTAAGTTAACTAATCATGAAGTCGAATAGTAGCTTCGGCATAGAACATAAGTGAGGTGGAATAGTCGTGATTTTTATGACGAATTTAACCGCCTTGTAAATGATTGAAAATAGTTTGACCCCTAACGAGCTAGGTGGAGGCTTGGGAAAGGAAGCGGGTCAAACAAATCAAGAATGGAGGAAAAGCGTAATTCGGATGCAAGGTAAGTATATCTTACACTAGTCATGTATTTTAGAATATTCATCGTCGTATTAATTACGAAAAAGACAAATACCTAATTGAGATATGGTGTTCCGGCGTGTAGTCGTACGGAACAAGATAATCAAATATGATAAGAAAACATAGTGATGGCTAAAAATGAGTTAAATCGGTAATTCGATCATATTATGACGAATGAAACATGTACTTTTAATGGCTACCATATAAGGAAAATCATAATAAAATTATAGATATAGCTAACAAATTTATGTGCATTGACACATATAGTAGAAAAGCCTTGTATTATGTTAGGCCCTAAAGTGTGAGACTGACGCATCAAATTAACACAACGGGCTATGGTTATGAACTGGGCCTTACCGGGTTAGTTTATATTAGGTTGTGGACCTTTATAGGTCACTTGGGCCAAGCTATAGGCCATGTGGGTCTAGCAGGCCCAAAGGAAGCCCATGTAGGGAAGTGGGCTTGGTTGAGTATATAAACAAGTTTCTAACTTGTTTTTAGGTTTGAACCTTTGGAGCCTCATTGTTTCAGAATTTTCTATAGAGAGAGAGATAGAGGCGATCTTGGTGTGTCATCTTGTACCAGACGTTTTGCTAATTCATAGTAATAGAACGTGTGCAAGTTTGATAGTGATTCCGGTTTGTTCTTCGTTTTTCATATTTTTTGTGTTTATTCTTGAATCACATCAAGTTTGGATTCCGCACAAACTTGGTGTTGTTTGATATCATTGAAAGATCCGGTTTCACGGGACTTACAAGTGGTATCAGAGCCATTAGAACCTGTTTCTAGGCTCGGTGTGATATCAAGGATTCAAGATTTTTGTTATTTTTGAGTTGGTGTTCTTCGCGTTCTTCGTGTTCTTCGGAGAGTTCATCGTATTTTATCTAAAATCACTATCTTTTGGCTTTTGATTTGTTTGAAAGTTGTTATAAGATAAACGGAAATTTTCCTTTTGAAATTTTTAAAAGATTCGTTGTAATCTTTCCAAAATTTTCGAAATCACAAAATTTTTTAAATCCCAAAATTTCCGTGATTGGTTTGACTTAAAATTGTGTTTAAAAAAACAATTTTTTATTTCAAAATTGGTCTCGACTCACTGCCTTCAACATCTTTACAACAATTTTCAAGGTCTTTACTTCCACTGTGAGGTCTCGAGTCCCCTTCAACAACCTCCTTCATCGGTCTCGAGTCATCTCAACCAAGGTCTCGACTCGTCAATTATCATCTGCTGCCAAGGTCTCGACTCATCACCTCACGGTCTCGACTCTTCGTCTTCCCAAACGATCTCGAGTCGCAACCACGGTTCCGAGTCGCAACCCAGTTCTCGAGTCGCAATCTCCATTCATCTTCTACAAGGTCTCGAGTCGTATTCTCCGGAGTCGCAACAAAGGTCTCGAGTTGAATTCTCTCGAGTCGCAACCATCATCATCATCTACAGATCTCGAGTTGCAACAATAATCACGAAACCTGCAACTCCTTCTTCGGTCACTATCACCACCATTGTCCTAGTCACTTTCGTTCTTTCCCTCCGGCCGCTATCTCCGTTAACATCATCATCTCCGGTTATCATCTTCGTGAACCCGACGTGAACCTTCAACCATCTCTCAACGTTTACGAGTCTCTCCATCATACCAGTAACGAAACTACACTCACTGTTCATCTCGGCGCCACTCCGACCTACGATCACTTGTCACACTGTTCACCACCATAACTGTCCACCATTACTGTTCATCATCTCCGGCCACCATCTCCGTCAACGTTATCACCATCGTCTACACCGCGGTCGCCAACTCCGATCACCACCTTCCTTCATCGTCTCCGGTCACCGTGCAAATCATCTACATCACCTCCGATCATCTTCTTCGGACATTACACCATCTCTAGCACCTAGGTTTAACGAAGAAGAGAAATAACGAAGAAGAGAATTTTTGTGAAAGTTTAGGTGTCGGGAAACTGTTGAGGGACTTTTCTACAATCTGAAAGTGACATTTTGACATTTAGGTTTAATTATAATAATAAGTATTTACTAAAAAAAACAAAAAAAATAAATTTTTTTTTTTTATTAAAATAAAAAAAAAGGTTTGTTTGTGATAACGGTTTTGACAGATTTTTGAGGTGCGGTTCAAAAAAAAAAAGGAGGTCCATTCGACTGCAAAGTATTTAAATTATCGAGTGCACAGGTTCTCGTTTGGTTTGTGTTTTGAGGAGAAGAACAAAAGTGTCAACCACCCACTGAAATTATGGCATTCGTGTTTCACAAACCAGTGGCTCAAGAAATTACCAGAGAAGAGATACTTTTTGTCTTTTGCACTCCTGAATGTAGAGAAAGGGTTGAGGCTTATCATATATACAATGCTGAGCTAATTCAAGATTATCAAGATATAAAAAATAAAAATTTCACATTATCGAAAAATGAAAAACTTTATAAAGAAAAGATTGAAGCTCAGCGAAAAGACATCATCAAACTCAAAGATGATGTAAGTGTAAAAACAGCCCATTTTCTAGAAGCTCAGGAGAAAGTATGTATTTTGACTAAGGAACTGGAAGATATCAGAGATAGATATCAAATAAATGAGCTAAACATAAAGAAATTTGATTCTTCCAGTAAACTAGTCAAAAATTTGTGTGATCAACAGCTCGCATACAAGGAAAAGAAAGGGTGTGGTTTGGGTTTTAATAAGGCTCCTCCTCCTTATAATGACAATTATACTTATTTACCTATGACTGAGGAGGAGATGATAAATGAAAGTAAAATGACTTATGGTACCAAAAACAATAAGTCATCATTTAATGACAGACCAATTGAGAAACAGAAGTCGACTCCAATAAATTTTGTTTCTAAAGGCTCAATTGATCCTAATGCTTCGTCTACATGTGTAGATGAAGTAGTTGAAGTAATGGTTTAAAAAGTAGTTGGGGATGAACAAGCATCAGAGTCTCATTCTTCTGAAAATTTAATAAATAAACTTAATTCAGACTCTATTGCAACGTTTGATTTTTTAAATCAGTTTTTCGCTCTGTGATTAATTTCAGGCCTGATGATTTGGGCGAAAACGTTGATGCTTGTGTAACAGAGACTGAATCGGCAAATGAAACGAATGAGCCAGCTGAACCATCTGATTCCAAATGTGAATCATCTGAAGCAGCTAATTCTGAGAAATTGGAATCAGTTGATTCTAGCGGATTCAGCTCAAAGGTGTCATGTACAGAACCGTCTTGTGCTAAAAATTCGTCAAATGTTTCAGCTGAAGTTTCTACTGAAGTTTCTGGTGTTTCATCTGATAAACCAGAGTCCTCCGATTCTGTCAAGGCTGACGACATGAAGGAAGAAGTGAAGACTAACGTGAACAAGGCTCCAAGTGCGCAAGCTGAACAATCTGAACCTTCGGTTAGTGATGAAAAGGTTCAGATCAAGCAACAAGAGCCAAAGCAAGCAAGTAAAGGACGCGGAAAGAAGAGGCCTAAACATCAAAGACAAGCAGGCTCTCCACAGTCCTCAACGGGCAGTAATAGTCCTCAAAAGGCCCGTGATGTGAAAAATGTCTTTGTTAAGCCAGTCTGTAATGGCAAATATGAGAAATATGCATTTGACTATGCTAACAAAGGTTTCAGAAAGACTGGTGAGATTTCTGAACAAGACTTGCAGTCTAAGGAAAACAAGAAGAATCAAAGGAAATCTCCACCACAGAAGGCCCCTGCAAACGACAAGTACAGGCACCCAAATTCATCTTCGTCTGTAGGAAATGTGCAACACAAACAAGCACAGAGAGGACCGGTTCGTCCTTCAGGGCCTGCAAGAGCAAATCCAACTGATCAAAATGTTTTCTACATGAAGAGACAGACATGCTTCAATTGCGCATTGCTGGTCACATTGCTCGAAATTGCACACATCGTCCCTATGTACCCTACTATATGCAAAATCAGAGGGTTACACCAAAGGATAACAATCATTCTAAGCCTATGAAGGTATCATCACCTAAGGCAATGAAGAATGTGAATCCCAAGGTTAAACCTTCTGATGGGGATTGGAACGCTGCCAAAAACAAACGCAAAGCTTTTCAGGAACAAAAATGCGCTTCTAAAACTAACAAATCTGAAACAGCTAAAGTTGCTCAACCGAAGGCAAAAAACACGTTTGTTAAACCGAAACAGATTTGGAAACCCAAATCCAAGGCAGCATGTCACACCCCGATTTCCACGTGTCACCGGTGGGCCCGGTGGGGGAGTATCGTGACGTGGTTGGCAACATAATAGTCAAACAACACAATATTTAATATGCACAGCGGAAGCAATTTTAAAAGATATAATACAACCGAATTTAATATTGTAATATCAAATGTCACAATATTCGGATGTTTATCCACAGATGGATCGGAAACAAAATATAATCAATAGTTCAACAGACTTCAGGCATCTTAAGCTTGCGAGACTTCTAATGATGCTAAGGAGAAATCCCAGCCAATTTCGCATATTACCTGCATTTAATCTTTTTAGGAAAATACGTCAGTTTACACTGGTAAATACATTCAACTGACTCATTTTGGAAAATGATTGAAAATTGGTTTGGGTGCACATGGCATAAACATTTCATTTAACTTGGGAGAATTATTTAATATTATAATCTTGTGAACGGATTACATGTTCCTTGTGCGTTCAGTAGCCCGGATCTTGTCCGGGTTAAAGATCAATAGACACACCACAATGTTCTTTTGTGCACTGACGGGTGTACGCCTACACCCCGCGCTTAAGTCGTGGCCATTTCGTAAAATGATGCCGAGGATATCCGGGACATGGTCATTAACCCCCCAAAGGCTTTAAGTAACAAGACTGTTTAAACGGGCCGATCAAATTTATTCAATTACCCACTCAACGGTGGAGAATTTGATGCCCGATCAAGCGGTATGCTATATACCGTAACCCAAGCCCGTATAGGGAAAATAAGTTAAAAGTATTTACCTGAGCAAAGTATAATTCACAATTAGCAAAATGCACGTAGCTTTTACTGGTCCTCCTAATCTGGAACGAAGGTTTTATAATAACCTATTAGAATCCTAACGGGTCTTTAATTAAGCTTAAGCTTAGACCGGCTAGTTTCAAGATACGGTTCGTACGCACGATTAAGCGAAGACCGGATAGAATGTGATTTAGACCCGACAAGTTTGAAGACTTGTTTAATATGGGTTTATTATTCACATTCTGGATTTTGAGATAAAACCGTTAAGGTTTGACCCGTTTCGGCTAATTTATGTAAACCGAACTGTACGCGTAATAAGTGTGACGGGTATTTATGAGAGCTATATACAGGTTCCCTAAGTTAATTATGCCTCAAATATGTTGTGACATCAGTAAGATGTCTTTCATTATGCCCGAAACGTGTTTAAACACAAACTAGGCCCCGTAGGGGTAGTTTGGTCATTTAAAAGTTTATAAAAGAGTTTAAGTAACAATCCGAGTTACAGGTCTGATGTAATCAGTAAACATACTCAAATTAATGAGTTATAACAGTAGGATAAAGCATATATTTGAAATTTATCATTATTAACCAAACTATGCCCCGTAGAGGTATTTTGGTAATTTCACATAAGCCGAAAAGCTCAAAACTGGAGTCTGAGTTTATCAACCTTTGATTACTGTTAAAATATTATAATTTGCCTCTTATATCAGTAGGTATCAACCCGGGTATGCTCAATATAATTTTAATACATACTATGCGTTAAAAACGCTTAATAAGGCGATTAAAGGCCATTTCCGGGTTCGATACTTAAATCTGATATTTTTATATTTACAGAAGGCTTAAAATACTTTATTTATCATATGTGATTAGTAGCAAAAGGTTTGGAGTCGTTTAGATATGTAAAACTCATTTTATGGCCCGTAAGGGCAAAACCGACAATTACCGGATTAAGCCTACGACTACTAGTTATGCTCGGCCAAAAATTAATTAAAAATCTTTAAAAATCCCAAAATAATATATTTCATCAGTGGGTAAAAGATTTGATATCAAAAAGTAGGCTTAACTAGGCTATACGCTAATTACGCCATTTTATTAACATAAAGCTTTAAATTAGCGATAATGAGCATAACTCTTAATCTATAAATCAAACTGATGTCAAACTTTGCATACAAGTTTATATATCAGTAACTAAGGTTTCTACTCTTTTACATTTCCAAAAATCATGTTTTAAAGTAATAAGGGCATAACGGTCAACATATGAGCAATTAACGGAAACATGCATATTAATTGGATAACTAATGAACCAAGGTGTATAATCACAGAGGGTTATTCTAACATGTCACCTAGTCAAATTAAAGCTCTGAGGCATTTCTAAAACATGCCTAAACGGGTCAGAACTGAAAGTCAAAGTGAAAGTCAAACTATGTGACTTTCGGTTCCGAACCGGGTATTTACAGGAATTTATCGGGTTGAACATGTTTAGACATGTTCTTACACTTATTACTAAGTTATAACAATGATCAAACAGGTTGTATATGATCTATAACGTTAATTATGCATAAATGGCATTTTAAGTATCCTGTTGACTTTTTATAAACTAGTTTGACCCGACTTTTGACCTGGTTAGAGTGGTAATCAGGGGGAACCCTTTTGAGGGTTTATTACCCACATAAATACCAACTTATATCTACTTTTAATTCGAGATATGACTGAGCCATTGTTGACTAATCTCGAAGTCAAACCGTAATTACGACGGTTTGACTTTTAGCTAATAAACTAAGCTAAACTCAATTAAAGAAGGATTAGAACACTTACTGAAGTCCTAAGCTTGATTAGAGAACACTTGAGAGGAAGTTTGAGCTCCAGAAGTGATCCACAAATGCAGATGAAGGTGTGAGAAATGTTTGTAACTTGAAGGCCCTTTTATAGTGAATTCAATCACCACAATTGGTAGACAACAAGGTCTAGCACACACCACAACTGCTATACACATGTCCCTAGTTCTCTAGAACAGTTTAGGGGTCGCCCACCATGTTAAAAATTCGTCTAAAGATCGAAATTCCGCGAATACAGGAGGCTGCTGGCCTTTTCTGCATCTGGGCGCCTGACGCGGCCCGCCTCACGTTTAACAGATCTCAACGCGGGCCGCCTGGGCCTGAAATTCAGATTTTTCATTTTTTGTTGTTTTGCAACTTGTCCTTTGGCTTCATGAAAGGGCAACCAAGGTTATTTCTTGCATTTTGACCCCCTTATATTTACCCATAAGGGCTTTAGGACTTATACCCACTTTGCCAAGTCCCGAAAAGTCTTAACTTTCAACGTTAACACTTTAACCCCTCGCACACGAATTTGGTCATAACTTTCTCATACGATAACGAAACTTTACGAAATTTATATCGTGCATTCTAGTGAGCATAATTAACAGTTACAAAGCTTCGGGTTTGTCAGAAGATCACTCAGAGGTATATCTTTAAACATGTTGACACATTTAACCCCTGTAGTTTGTAATCTCTCACTTTTTGCTTCGTATGATCCATGATTTATTCGTTTGATGTTGTAAACATCATGTAGGGTTATTATGAAGTATATTTATTCACTGTTGACATTTAGAACCCGTATAATCACATACTTTCCATGTTTGTCAACTTTAGTCCCTTTATAACATTCTTTCACACGTTCAAACTTTATGACACGTGTCAACACATTATAGGACGTGAATTTTCGAGGTGTTACATCCTCACCCCCTTAAAATAAATCTCGACCCGAGATTTACTGAAATAAGTAAGGGTACTTTTCTTTCATCGTGGATTCAACTTCCCACGTGAATTCGGGACCTCTACGGGCATCCCATTTGACCTTTACAATAGGTACATGCTTCCTACGAAGCTTCTTAACCTGTCGATCCTCAATCGACAATGGTTTTTCCACAAACTTCAAGCTCTCATCTATATGCACATCTGTATGTGGTATAACCAGTGATTCATCAGCGAAGCACTTCTTGAGATTGCAGATGTGGAACACATTGTGAATTCCACTGAGCTCTTCCGGTAAGTTTAACTTATAGGCAACTAACCCGACACGTTCGATAACCTCGAAAGGTCCTATGTATCTCGGGCTTAGCTTGCCTTTCTTACCAAACCGCATCACTCCCTTCCAGGGTGACACTTTAAGTAACACTTTATCACCCACTTCGAAGTGAAAATCTTTACGCTTTGGATCAGCGTAACTCTTCTGCCTTTCCCGAGCAGCTTTGAGACGGTCGCGAATCTGGACAATCTTGTCCGTCGTTTCGAACACGATCTCTGGTCCTGATAACTGGACATCTCCAACTTCTGCCCAACAAACGGGCGATCTACACTTTCTACCGTATAAGGCCTCAAAAGGCGCAACCTTAATGCTGGTATGGTAGCTATTGTTGTAGGAGAATTCGATTAATGGTAGGTTCTTATCCCAACTACCACCCAAATCGATCGCACATGCACGTAGCATGTCTTCCAACGTTTGAATAGTACGCTCACTCTGACCGTCAGTCTGAGGATGATAAGCCGTACTAAAATTCAAGCGTGTGCCCAAAGATTGTTGGAAACTCTTCCAAAAATGTGACGTGTATCTAGTATCTCTATCAGAGATAATAGCCACAGGTATGCCATGTAAGGCTACAATCTTATCAACGTATAACTGGGCTAACATACCGGAGCTATAAGTCTCCTTGATGGGTAAGAAATGTGCTGACTTAGTCAGTCTATCAACTATAACCCATATTGTATCATTTCCTTTCCTGGTCTTAGGTAACTTGGTAATAAAATCCATGGTTACCATTTCCCACTTCCACGTAGGAAGTTCAGGCTGTTGTAGCAAACCTGATGGTTTCTGATGCTCGGCTTTGACTTGCGCATACGTCAAGCATTTAGCTACATAGGTGGCCACAGACTTCTTCAAGCCTATCCACCAAAAGTTTGCCCTTAGATCCTGGGTAGCTGATGGCAATTCTTAATCGTTGCCTAATTAGGGTTGCGGTATGTATGCATAAGCAATATGAACCGTCTTTCTTATTTAATAACATAAAACCCTCAGAATATTGAGTCAGGCTATATGAGCCTATGTCTTAAAACCTACTTAATCAAGGTTTCGATTATTCCATAATCAATATGGAGTTTTCACAATACTCCAGCCCACAGCGGGATACTAATCTTAATTCTACCTGCCTTCTAGGAGGTAAGCAGGGATAACTTATGAGAAGATAATCAAGATGCAAGGAGGCTACAGAGATTTTCCATATCTCAGGCTCCAGTTCATCCATCATTGCTCGTGTCAAATAAGTGACACATTTATGTTATAAGTCCACGAATTCCTTAATCGGGAACATTTACGTGGACAATTCCATTCTAGATATCTTCCTTGAATACTACTAGTCGACTTTAGTACAATATGTTCATTGGGATATCTTAGGGGTTCCATGTATTAAACCTCCACACTGATCAGGCATGGAAGTAATCTATGGGACACCTTAGGATACGCCAATCCTCATATGGCACTTTGATCAAACATAGTTTGGCATTCACAGGCGATAGAAAATCAATGAGAAAATAATTAACATAACATATGTTGTCATACTCTATGCGAAGAAAGAGTATTCTTAGATTTTTCGGAAGGATTCCTTGTCGATACTAGAAGAATCGGTTACTATGGTTTCTTGGTAAGTTATACCTTGTGGATAATATAAAAGTTTGCTAGGCTTATGGTTTATGAAGATTTATTATTGCCTGTATTAAAAACAGGACACTTAGCAGAAATTATCATTGGTAAATGATAAGGAATGTATTTGATGACATCGTGAACTGCCTCTTGGCATTCATCAGGTGAGTTCAGGCATTTCTTCCTTTAGCCTTTCCAGGCTTAGCTGCACTTTCTTTGGCAGCTTTATGGTATCTAGTTCTGATGCGGCCTTACTCACCACAGCCGTGATAGACTGCATTATTTATGTCCCTACATTCCTGGGAAATGATGACCTGTTCCTTAGCAGATGTCACACTGCTTTGGTCTTGGTTCTATTCGACACTGTCCCTAGTGTCTTTGATAGCAATTCTTACATACAGGCTTCTTACTAAACCTTCGTTGCTTTTTATTAAGCCTGTACTTGCTCTCTTTCTTAGATTTCTGGGAGTTATCTTCCTCCTTTGGTTCATCCTTCTTATACGAAGTGTGAACAAAACTCTTCTCATGAGAAATTGAACATGGTTTGAATTAAATTCAGAGCGAGGAGCATTCGGCTCTTTGGATTGTTTCACGATCTTTCTATGGTCCTTCCAACTGCTGCGTCAACCACAGCCTGGAGATTAACTCCATTAATATTGAGGTTTACGTTTGTAGTTTTATTAACTTTCGTCGCATTAATAGTATTGCGACTGTCGTCTACCTCATCCGAGTTTTCCATACTCGAAACTTGGTACCAATCACCAAGATTTAACAATTATTAGTCATCATCCTGATGACCTGACTTAGATTAGCCACGGCATTCATAAACCGTATGGGCTATTCTGTTCTGAACATTCTTAATGAATGCTATTTGAATGTATATATATTACATTTAGCTTAGGTCACAAAAGGACTATCAATGGCATTTAAGGTTTGGAGCGAGTCCAATACCTGCTTGACAGGGGACCATAATGTCACAACTATCTTTGTCACAAGGACGATTATAAATAGCTCAAAGGCTAGTCTTACAAGACTTTTATTATATATATACATATATGGCATAGAAGCCTGTTTCGATGGACGTAGAAAGATATGGCATAAAGCCCAGTCATGAAGGACATAAATGATTATACGGCACGATGGCCTTGTCGCAAAGGTCATTTAGATATGGCACAAACGGCCTTGTCATAAGGACATTTATCAAATCTGGCACAAAGGCATGTCACCAGGAATGTTAACATTTAATATGTTAGCTTGTCACGAATGACAAATTATGGCACATAGGCTTGTCATGAATGACTTTAAAACATAACTCGATGGTCTATCATCAAGGACCTTAATTTATTAGCCGCAATCTTATTAGATTAGGGCTTCAAGGTTTGAACGTGGTTCTTCACCTTTGGACAGGGAGTCATAGACTACAACTGTCATCGTCTTGAAAGACGATTCATTTGGCAGAAAAGTAAGCCAATCAACATCACTAACGGATGTTTATATATAACCATCGTATCTAATGATATTAGTCATGATCACATCGA
>JARYGA010020175.1:0-22813 GCA_030545235.1 Helianthus tuberosus | reverse complement strand
TTACACCTCAAGTGACTCATGATCTCTCACCCTAATCCCATAAATGCTGCACTTAGCTAGATTACCCTTAAGCCCAGAAGCTAGATAAAAGCATCTAAGCAACCGTCTCAAGTTATTGATATTAGATGAAGACCACTCACCAATAAACATTACGTCATCCGCATAACTCAGGTGGGATAGAACCGGACCATCAGCAGTGATATCGATAGCTTTAAACAAGCCAAATGAGACTGCCTTATTCATAACACATGACAAAGCCTCCATCACTATCACAAACAGAAACGGTGAGAGCGGATCACCCTGTCTAAGTCCACAGGAGCAATCAAACTCTCTAGTTGGTGAACCATTAATTAAAACAGAAGCTTTAGCAGGGTAGAGCGTCGCCATTACCCAAGATCTCCATTTCTCCGTGAACTTCATTTGAGCCATAATCGAATTAAGGAAAGCCCAATTTACAGAATCGTATGCCTTGTTTATGTCAACCTTAAAGAACATACCCCTACGCTTATTTTTCTTCAACCAACTAAACACCTCATTAACAACAAGAGGGCCATCCATAATATTTCTACCAGCCAAGAAGGCCGATTGTTGTTCAGAAATCAACTTTCCCATCACACCTTTGAGTCGATTGACAAGAACTTTAGAGATTACTTTATTAATTACACCAATCAAGCTAATCGGCCTGAAATCTGTTGGGCCAACCGGATCTTTGACCTTTGGAATCAAGGCTATAAAGGATGATGTACAACACTTATTAATGGTACCCTCCACATAGAATTTATTAAACAGTCTGACCATATCATCACGAAGCCCTGCCCAGCACCTTTTAATAAATTTGAAATTGAACCCATCCGGCCCTCGAGCACGATCTCCCTCACAGTCCCAAACAGCTGCTTTGATTTCCTCCACTGTAAACGGACTTTCCAACATAATTGCTTTTGAATCCGATATAGTGGCAATATTAGAACAAATCAACTCTAGCCTAACCGGCATTGGCTCCGAAAATTGATGTTGAAAAAATTCAAACAGGGCTTCTTTAATAGCTAAGGGATTCGTATTCCACCCACCATCTATCATTAACCCATTCAATCTATTCGTACATATATTGGAATTTATAATGTGATGAAAATAGGCTGAATTTTCATCACCTTCAATCACCCACTTAGACCTGGATTTCTGCCTTAAATCCAGCTGTTTGATCCTATCAAAATCAGCCACATAATTACGGCATTCCGCTCTTTCGGTCAGTTCATCTTCCCCAAGTATTCGTTCCTCCGCCAGATTTTCAATGTGTGCCAACCTCCTCTTCTTCCCATCGTAAAACCCCTCTTTATTAACCTTTTTCCATTTTCAACCATGTTTTAATATTGTTTTTTAACCACCTGAGTCTGATTGCTAGAGCGAGATCCTCCGGCACCGAAAAATTAAACACAACACACTTCTATAGAACATAATCCAAAAAACCAGAATATTCGAACCATGAAATGAAGAATCTGAATGGAATGTGGCCAAAATATGACTGGACCGTGGACAACACAATAGGCCGATGATCCGAAGCTTCCCTAGCCAAAGCAACCACTGTCTCGTTTGGCCATCTCTCCCTAAAGCCTAAGCACACTAGAAAACGATCTAGTTTACTTAGCTTTTTACCATTGTCAGAAATATAAAACGATCTAGTTTACTTAGCTTTACATTAATGGTATTACTGAACACAATTAAAACGTAGATTCACTTCAAACCAGAGAAATAAATAGAAGCACATAGTTACATCTTTTTATATAAACACAAACTCACATATTTTTAATCGACTCAACCCTCCCAACTGGCGATTGATTACAGGCTAATGAATCCTTCTAGCAGTAGTATCACAGCAGTCACCGAAAACAGGGTAATTGCCACTAATGGTTGAATTGAGTTATGGTGGTTTGAGAGCGAGAGAGGGAAAGTAAAAAATTCAATCTATAAAATTGCCGCTATTGGATGAATTTCGTTGCTCAAATCAAACCAGTTAAGGTTTGGGGAGGGTTTTCACTTTTCAGGACTGGTTAAACCGTAGGGTAACTTAAACTTTTAATTTTGACTAGGGGTGTAAATGAACTGAAAATTCAGCAAACAGTTCGTGAACTGTTTGTTGGGAAGTTCGTTTATGTTCGTTCGATTAGCTTAATGAACGAACACGAACAAAAAATTTCGTTCGGTTAGCTTAGCGAAAGAACACGAACAAAGGTCTTATTGTTCAACTGCATTAGTGAACGTTCGATAATATGTTCGGTCACATTCGTTCATTTACGTCGGTGTTCATTTGACTATATTAAAAAATAGTAAATTATAAACATTTTATCTAAATATATTGAAAACTTGAAACCCTCTTTTTTCTAACTTAGCTAAAATTTGGACATTGTCATGTTAAACAAAACACACTTTTGTCCAAATTCCAGTAAATAAAGAAGAACATGAGTCATAATCCATGACATCAAAAGAAACGAAAATATATCAAGTGGTGTTTTGGTTGCGGGTGAAACAATAAAATTAATGATTTAGCAAGTTTCATTAGAAAATCGTTCCATATATTAAATCTTTTCTTGTCAACATGAAATAAAGGAAGATTTTAACATACGTATGAGAAATAAATATGAAAAGTATTAAAATATTTTATATGTTTTTATGTATCATACCTAAAACTAAAAAGCATAGAGGAAGCATCAAAATCATCACAAAACAATACAAATGTTTGCTTAAAAATTCTAACAATTTTTGCAATTCATATCTAGGCCACTTTCTTCACAAAACCAACTAAAATCAAATTGCAAGTAGCAAACTCATTCGTAACAGAAATTCATCCATGAAAATAATACTTAACCTATATTCAATAACGGAACACATTAACATCCAATCTTCGGAATCAAATTTAACGTAGAAACCATAAAACGTAAATCAAACAAAATGATAAGAATTCACTTGCTACTAAGGATTAACGCTAATATCGACCGAATAGTTGTATAATGACGACCGTCATCATCCAACATGGTTTTTATCCAGCTTTAATTCCAAATTCCTTTTTCATTTTTCAATGAACGATTAATATTGATCCACACAAATTCCTTTTATTTTATCAATAGACGATTAATATTGATCCACAAACGACTTGTTCAAGACATTTTTTAAGATAATTATTTCCAGATCATTGTGACCTTGCCTTGGAATCCGTTTAATACAAAAATCCATTTACTGATTCAAAACACCACATAGACATGGCCTTGGAATTAATGACTTTGATTAATTATTAGGGATAGTTTTTAAGATTCACCATACAACCTAACAACCCATTTAATTGTATCAATTACCCACCAATCTATTAACCCGCTAACGATGCGAGTATATCGCCAATACACTTAATAAACGATAAATAATTCAAACACAACCAATGTTTCACAAAAATCAACACAAGTGGTCAAGATTTACCAGTTTACAAGAATCAGAAATAAGATAGTTATGTCAAAATGAAGAAACGTTCATCCGGGGGGAAGTCACCGAGTATTTAGCCGCTCATGGTTATCTTCTTAGCTTCAATGGTCATTAAGAATCGATCGGACATGAAAGAATAGCTTGGAAGATGGAAGAATACTGAGAAAATCGCCTAAAATTACCCTTCGGTTAGTCTCTGACGGCTGGGAATGGAATGGGGAAAGTTTCCATGAAAATTTAGGTTTTAAACCCAAAATTCACCGCCATACCCTATCGCGCCACACACAAGAATCATTCTCCTCCCTCGCGCCACGTGAGGGAGTCAAATTTGACTTTTATTGACCTTTTGTCTGTCATGCCACACGCCAGGACAAGTGTGCTCCCTTGCGTTAGCGAGGGAGTAAGGTTTGCAGAACTTGCGCTGTAGGTCCCGTGTTGACCCGTCAGACCCATTTTCCAGCTTGGATGCTCATTTTTCTCATTTAGACCCCATTAATCTTGAAAAACCCAACGCGTGATAAGCACATATATCAATACAAATAAACACATTTAAATACTTAAAACCGACACAAAACTATACAAAATACAACGTGTTTGCACCCGCACATCACTTACTACTTTGTCCATTATCCGGGCTTACCAAACTTGCATTCTACGTTCCCATTACTCGGTTTACGTTATTATAATTTTGCGTTCCCATTTCTTTTCAACGTTTCAACCCCCGTTCGCGCATCCTGAACTTCCCAAATCATAAAATAACATTATTCCAAACCCCCAAATCATTCTAAGACTTAACCCCATGTCCCATAAACAAATCTATACTTTTATCATACTTTCTTGATTTTGACCCGTTGGTTTTACCAAGTTGTTTCCGACATAGTTAACTACTTTCGACCCACTACAACAATACTTACCTTAATACTTCCATTTATTACACAAACTTACATGATTTCCCACATTCATAGATATCAAAACTCTCTATAATTACTAAGAAGTGAATCGGAAGTCACTTACCTTAAGCATCCGTATTCACATCCGTCTCCTTTCCTCATTTTAACATGTTAGCCTTCCATGCTTCCATCCATCTTGACATGATCCCTATACTTTCATGTCATCGCATTCACATTCTTGTTAGAATATATGATTGTACATATACACTATCATATCAAATTCATATTTCATATTTGACTTTCATTAGTCAATTCAAACAAAGATATGGCATACTCCCACAATCACATGTTTTTAAAACTCATATAATTCATCACGTCATCACATATAACACATATTGATATAACACGTACCATATGACTTTCTATAATATTACAATTGTAACAAAAAGTCTAACCATGCTACTTATGCAAAGTTTACTTTCAGAAAGTCAACAGTTTATCATATGAACTTTCTACTTAACCTCATACATATGTGTCATCATAGTAGACTATACTAATGACACTATATACATTTTATACTCATGATGCAATGCTCATTCAACCATTGTCACCTAGTTATATGCACACACTAAACATATTCAATTCCATCCATACTAGTAATTCTCATAATTCTACAACTAACACCATGATCCATACTTAGCAACCCAACATGATTCCAACATAATCTCCACATGAACTATATCTAAAACACATTTCTCATGTTAGTTTACTATCAAATACATTATTATCACATTCTATACTTGTTTACCCATTACTTGCATACAATTTCACATATTATTTTCATTTAGACATTTCATCAATCACTTGGTGTGCGTACTACTTTCTAAACATCATGTACAAGTATTTCATGCTTTTCTTCCTACTTATCACTTTCATTCATCAACACAAGTAAACATCATACAAATCCATACCATACTCAATCTATATAACAAGTACACGTCACATACTACATAATACATTAAGTTTGTGCAAGAATTGAACATGTATAATTCATTCATCTCACCATCCTTACTACTACAAGTGAGTTTTATCCCAAAAATATCAAATTACTTAATACATTTTATACTCATGATGCAATACTCATTCAACCACATAATCACCTAGTTATATGCACACACCAAACATATTCAATTCCGTCCATACTAGTAATTCTCATAATTCTACAACTAACACCATGATTCATACTTAGCAACCCAACATCATTCCAACATAATCTTCACATGAACTCTATCTAAAACACACTTCTCATGTTAGTACTGTCAAATACATTATTATCACGTTCTATACATGTTTACCCATTACTTGCACATAATTTCACATATTATTGTCATTTAGACATTTCATCAAACACCTGGTGTGCGTACTACTTTCTAAACATCATGTACAAGTATTTCATGCTTTTCTTCCTACTTATCACTTCCATTCATCAACACAAGTAAACATCATACAAATTCATACCATACTCAATATATATAACAAGTACACGCCACATACTACAAAATACATTAAGTTTGTGCAATAATTGAACATGGATAATTCATTCATCTCACCATCCTTACTACTACAAGTGAGTTTTATCCCAAAAACATCAAATTATTAAAATCATTCATAATCCATGTTCTATTTGGTGATTCTAACACACCTCCATGTTTAAGCTCATAATTTATCAAGGATTATTTATGAACCCACTTCATACAAAATCCCCAAATCATAAATTTCAATTTACCACATGTTTGCTAGGGCTAGATGATAAAGAAAATGAGTTCATGCATTAGTTTTGGTTGAAATCCTTCTTTAATTTGAACTAATTTCATCAATTTAGAGCCTCCCCTTTTTCTCCTTCTAGTGTGTGTCGACACACTCATCTCAAAACACTTAACATGAGAGTTTTTATTTTCTTTTGTATTATCATCTTTCTATGACGGGGAATTTCAGTCCCTCATGTATGCTTGCTACCCCTTTTGTCCAAAACTTCATCCCTTCATATTTAGTTTACATTTCTAACCAAGTTATATATCCTAGTTATTTATTTTTATTTCTTGAGCCAACATGAGAAAACACTCCAATTAATAAAAATTGGGTTTTTGGGGTGTTACATTAAGGCCATTATAGTTAATCAATCGGGATGCCCGAATACGGTACTATTAACCCTCAAATACTTCATGTTAATCAAGCAATACGGATTAAACTCGCGTTATAAACATTCTAAAAGCGTTTGCCCATTGCAGTCCCGAACCAAGCGGTTTTGAACCATATCCCAAGTTTTTATAATAAAAGTCATTAAAAAGTATTTGCTTGTACTAGCTGTATTCACAATCTATTTAGTTCTCGTAGCACAACTGAATTCAAAGTTTATTAACTTATGGTGCGATTACCGTAGGGCTCTATAGTCCAGAATGAATGGAAATATTTATCCATTAGAATTTTTACGGGTCATTATAAGTCATTCGGAGTTGACCAGTTAACTTAGAATTAAGCTCGGTTTCGCTAGATTAGGCGTTGACCGGATAGAATGTTATTTATAACCATACAAGTGGGGAGTCTCTTGTGAAATGGTTTATTTAACCATATATTCTGATTTGAAAGAGTTTTGAAAATGTTTGACACATTATGACTCGTTTATATGGTTTATGCCATTTTAACGAGTCGTGTGTGTAAAGTGTATTATATACACAGACCATAAAAGTCTCCAACATCTTTGTAATAAAAAAAAGATCTTAACATGCGAAAACACCGGTGGATGGAAACTCTAAATGATTAGGAATGTGAGATTCGTTACCATCCCAGTTAGGCAAATGTCGTTGTAGACACATTAAGTCGCAAAGAAATGGTTAAACCAATTAGGGTTAATGGAAAAAGCATTAAGCTATGTATTAGCTTGACAGAAGAGCTATTAGAATCTCAGAAGCAAGCCCTGCTAGAGGCGAATGCTCAGACTAAAGGATTAGGTGGAACTGTAGAACAGTTGACGCCTGGGAAGGATGGAATCCTAAGACTGGATGATAGAATCTGGGTTCCCATCTATGGAGGACTCAAAGAGTTGATTCTTGAAATATTCAGTACATTCTAGTGGAGACAAGATGTACCAAGACCTGTAAAAGAACTATTGGTGGATGGGCAAGAAAAAGTCCATAACCACTCATGTAGCAAAATGCTTAACATGTTCGCAAGTTAAGGCTGAACATCGTTTGCTATGTTGGTACACTTTATGTGGACTCGACTCGACTCGGTTCGATTCGGTTTGGGTCGACTCGGTTAGGTACGGCTCAAGCCCGACGTCACGACATTCCTCAGTCGTGCGCCCCAGAGTTCGACACGCGAAGCACGGAGCGCCGCAAGCCATTCCCGTTTACACATCACCATGACATCATCATTGTGATGTCATCGTGATGTCACATACTTGTCCTATGTTGAATTTGTGAAAACATTTGTCAACAGAAATGAAACTGGGCCGTAATTCACTTACATCTGGGCCGAAGACTTGTTTGTGGGCTTTGACTTTCAGTTGGGCTCATATTGCAAACGACGAAACAAGAATAATATTAATATGTATGTCGACGAAACAGAATGTGTTTCGTCGGCTTTAGTGTTTCATCGTGGCATCGTTGCGTTTCCTCATAGTTTGTGTCTGTCTAGTATAAATACCCCTCACAGTTTCTGTGTGAAACTGATGAGAGCTGTGAGACTTTGAGAGAGTCTGTAAAACATTGTTTGTATATGTTTGTATCCGTTCTCGTCCCTAATCAATAGATATTGAATCTTTGGTTTCGTGTGTGTTTTACACTTTGTTTGGTTTGCACCGTCACGGGGATTCCGCACCCGTTACCGTGTTTGTGATAAACAAGGATAGGTTTTCGTTATCGATCCTCACCGGAAAAACGGGACCTACAAGTGGTATCAGAGCTTTGGCTCTAATCCTTGTTTAAAACCAAACATATTTGGGTTTTTATCAAGTTTGAAACTGGTTGTTTATGATTTTCTGAAAAAAGTGTTCTTGAAAGTTTATATTTTTTTTGGAAAAAAGTCACTAAAATCAGTGTTTATATTGTTGTTTTGCTAAAAGTTTGTTCAAAAACCTTGTTTGTTTGAGTGTTTACATATTAACATTTGGTTTTTGTTGAAAGTTTTAGGCAAAATCGTGTTTCGAAAATTTTATCCGGTGATATTTTGGCCGAAATCATCGTTTTGTTCATCTGATCTTGATAGTGTTCTTCAAATATTGTTCTTGTTCTTGAATATTTCTGTATCTTTGATCTGAATTTTGATTTGAATTAAAGTGTTAATTGATTATAATATATTATGTTGACAACTGGGTGTATGTGATGATTTATTTGTTGAAAAAGAGATAAGCAAACCATGTGCTGAAGTTTGAAAATAGAGTCTTTTGTGTCAGTAAATAGATAAGGGTCACGTTGAAAATTCTGACCAAACTCACCAAATCTTATTCACTTTCGTCGCGCAAGGGACAATTCAGAAGTTTGTTTCGTCGATCAGTCAACATAAAGAGACCAGTCAAATAGTTCGGCGCCATTATCTTAAATCATAAACACATGTTTCGTCGATTTGATTAAATACATAGATTTGGGCTTCTCAGTTGTATTGGGCTTCACCGTTTCGTTACATACAACAAAACTGAAGTGGGCTTCAAATTAATTTGGGCTTCAACATCTGTTTCGTCGGGAAGTGTTTTAAAACATAAATCTGTTTCGTCATTCACACATTCAAATCAGTTTTGTCATATGCAAACAAACCTTTTCAGTTTCGTCGAAATACTTATCAGTTTCGTCGCTTACACTTCCATCTGTTTCGTCGCTTACACTTCGACCTGTTTTGTCGATACTTGTCAATTTTTAACAGAGGACTTCTAAAAGTGTGATAACAGTCTGTTTTCAAGAGTGTGATCAGTTTTTCACATACATACATCAAATATGAGTTGTACTAGCCCTTGGGATTGGAGTACGGATCCACAACCAGCTCAAAAACAGATGTCGATGGCTGAATATTTAGCGAGTACCATACCTCAACCCCCTCCACATCAGACTTCGATGGCCAAATATTTAGCGAGTACCATACCTCAACACCCTCCACATCAGACTTCGATGGCCGTGTATTTAATGAATTCCATTCCTAAATCCCAACCTCCACCTCAAGTTACCACTACTCAACCACAGTTCAATCAAAGTGCTTACCTTTGGCCCCCTAAACCCCAACCTCAACCTCAAGTTTCTACAACACAACCTCAATTCGATCCAAGTGTCAATTGTGGTCCGGCCATACAGTTGGGAAACGGTGATCAAACAAGAACTGCGTTTTATGCTGAAATTGTCAAGAATGTCAATGATGGTGAATCTTCAAGAAAAGATGGCAGTTCAGGATGTTGTGGCACTGATGAAGATAGCTCAGGTGTGAGTGATTACAGTTCAGAATCGGACGTCAAGGAGGGAATGGATTCTGAAGATGATAATTTGTCGAATGATGCTAACGAGAAATCTGACTTGATCAAGAAAGTTGATGCTACATCAGAAGAAATGGAGAAGATTCTCACTGAAGATGGATCTTTCTCTTCTCAGACTGCCTTTATGGCTAATTTCACAGCTTCTACAAGTCAGGTAAAATCTGAAACTCCTAGCATATGTAGTGATTGTGCTGATATGAAACATGAATGTGCTAAATTGAAACATGAATCTGAAATGGTTCATAGTCACAATCAGAGTTTGGTTATTGAACTGTCAAAGTGCAAAGAGGCAAATATGGCTTTAGCTAGAAACGAAAAGGATTTTAAATCTGTAATTGAAACCTTAAAGAAAAGTGTTTCCGAATTGACAAAAACTGTTTTCAACAAACAAATTGGTATTAATAACTACATTAATATCATTGAGGAAACAAAGAAAGAGCTAGCCGTTGCCAAATGCGAGCATGATGCGATCAAGCTCAAATTTGATAGTTATTCTAACTCCCGATATGTGCTTGATCACATCATAGACGTTCAAAAACTGAAAGGGAACGTGAAAGGCGTTGGGTATAAGTCGTGTCCGCCTCCTTTGAGACACAACTATACCAGAATGCCTGATGAGGAAGAAATGCCGCGTTTTAAGCCAACTGTACCTCTTGATTATGAGGAAGTTACAACTGGCTTAGGGTTCAAAACGGACAATTCATCGGAGGGCTCATCTGATAGAACCGAAAAGTCATCATGTGCTTCAAATCAAAGTCCTCCAACCATTGAGGACTATGATTCTTCGGATGATGAACCAGATGTGAGTGATGAGGATAAATCTCTTAAAAAGAACAAAGGAGTAGAAGTCCCCGTTGAGAATCATATTCTATGTGATCCTCCTACTCCTGCTGTGCAGTCTGCTGCTAGACAAGAGATAGATCCTATTGCTGAGACAGTGTCTACTGTTAAAAGTGATAACGTGTTGTACACTTTAGTCGGTGATGACAAAATTTATTCAAACACAGATTTTCCAATAAAAAACGTCAATCAATCCTTGATTGATAAAGTGTTTGAAGATAATACAACTAAGTTTTTGGGAAAAGCGATCCCGAGAGTTTCAGTAACTCAGTGTGATCCGATTCCAAAAGCTGAAGTTAGAAGAAAATTTGGAAATCAAAAATCACCAACGAAGCAACAACCTATCGCTTTTAAGGGTAAACAACAACAACGAGCTCAAAAGCCTAAGGTTACACAACCAAAGGCTGAAACAAAAGGAGCTCGTTACAAAAAGAAATGCAAAGACGTTAAGTTTTTGGCCTCCAAAGGTACTGATAAAGTGGAGACTTTTGAAAATAAGTCAAATACCGATTTTGCTCAAAAAGTCAACATTTTGAAACGTAATAGTGATAACAATTACACCCAACACACAACTGGGTGTGAAGCTAGTACCTCAGGGTCTACAAATTCAACGTCAGGTCATCGAACAGAATCTCCTAATTTTGTTGAAAGGAGATCATGCTTTAAATGCGGGGAGTTTGGCCACATTATCAGAAATTGCACAAACTCTCCGAAACCAAATTTTGTAGAAAGAGCCCCTTCTGAACAAGGTCACCAACAACATCGTCCTGTTTCACCCAAAAATGACAAACGTACGATTAAAGAACAAGAAACAAAACAATGATGTCAAAATGTGAATGTGATCGAAAAGGCTTTAAAACCAGAAACTGTTAAAAGGCAACCAATTTTGACACAAGCGTTAAAACCGGAGATTTCTAAATCGGTAAATTATACACAATTTGGTAAATGGAAACAAGCTTGGAAACCGAAAACAGGTGAAGGTTCATGGGGAGGCATGAAATTTCCAAATCATCAAGAGATTGAAATTACATTTCTTGATTCTCAGGGGCAACCCAAGTCTATGAAGGCTTGGGTCCCCCTCTACAACTAATCTCTGAGTGAGTGTACAGGATGTTCCAGGAAGAACTTTCGATAGTCATAGGATTATTGATAGTGGAATGTTCATGCACAAGATCGGCGACAGAATAAATTGTTGCCTTTGTTGGAAAGAAAAAGGAAAGAAGACAGAATTGTCTGTCGAAAGAGATTGAAAGCTTCGACAAATTGAAAATCATTCCAAGAGTTTGATTGTTCAAGGTTTTGATCGGGTCACCGGGATAGATTCAAACAAAATGTACGCACCTGTAGCACGTCTGAAGATTCATAATCCACAAGATGAACGTGCAGTGTACATTTCTTCGCGGTGTGATTGAAGAAAATGTGTTTGTTGAACAAACCAACCGGGTGTGCGGATGCCTTGGCATGGATTGAACAACCGCACACTACTTCTCAAGAGAAAGATAAAGACCTCGCTGGTGCAATGTGGAAGACCAGCCGGACCCAGAGGTTTCTGATCTTGTTGCTGTGTAGAGATTTCTCAGTAGCTACAAAATCGACTTTGAAATCCACACCGGGTGGATATCCAGTTTGGGAGAGCACTCAGATTCATTGCAATGCACGAAGCAGTTGCAGGATACGGTTTTAAATTTCTAATCTCTCCTATACTTGTCGATTTTTAAGCTGCTTTATGAATTATATCATCTCGTACAGCACTCTTTGGCCAGACACGTTGATCTCGAATATCACCTCACACGTGATTTTTTTCACTATGAAACTCGTCAATGTTGTCAGGGTCCACACCGCTTACCGACATTCCAACTGATTTTTCCAAAATTCGATAAATCAATTCTGATTAAATTAATTTTGGTAAACGGCATTGAGGTAAAACATGAGTTAACCAACATCGGGAAATCCTTTTTGTAAATACCTTTGTGTTTTTAAAATTTATCATAGTTTGTTGATTTTAGGGGGAGTAAATCCAAAATTTGAAAATTCAAAAACATCGAAAAATTTCAAAACCCAAAAACATTGGAAAAACAAAAATGAGCTTCCTGGCAAGAAAAAGAGAAAATGATAGTACATCAGTGGTCTGTCTAAACCTCTTTAAACTAAAATGCAAAATGAAAAATGATAAGTAGCTTTACTAACGATGTGTCGGCAGGCTCACAATCAGACTAAAATGTGCAGGATGATATAAACCTAACAGACTTCAAGTCAGGTGGGAACCATTCATTGGCATATGGTCTTAGTACCGAAATTTCGTTTGATTGATTGCCGAGGTTCTGAGATATTCGGTCTTTATGCTGTCTTATCATCTGGGTATCATGGTTGTATCTTTTACCGAAAGATAACGGAGACGAAGTCTAGATCTTCCATGATACCATACATACGTGTACATATTGCATTCGACCTCAATAAGTGATCAACAATCACATGTCCAAACAAAATAAGTGATAATATATCACATTTATCCGGGAGTCAAGTTCGTCTCTTTGCTGTACGAAAGTACTGACCTGTTCAAGGACTTGCTCCTGTGCCCTCATGCATCAGAAAATCAAGTTCCTCATCAATAAGTGATTCTATCACATAGGGCTTGTTTTCAAATCAAATAAGTGAGTTTCTCACATTCTTTTATACGGTCAAACAGATGATAAACGGTATACTCACCGGTAAGATGAACTCTCGTGCATACCTTGATACGGGAATGTGCCGTGTGTGGATGATCACCGGTCGGTAAGTATAAATCATACCTTAATGTATCCCCTAAACATGATTACATCTGATAAGTTGAGCTTATGTGGACAACAATACCGATAATCGTTATAGGATGCTTATCTAAATGTTAACTAATTGAACAAAAAGAGCGTTTTGGCGTGACCATACACTGATATGATTCTCTTACCCTCGAAACTCGCAAAAAGAATGTTTGTAAATATTTATTTACTGCTTTCAGTTTCTGCATCTTTGTATATATTTAATTATTGCTTTCCGTCTTTACATTTGAAAAATGAAAAATTCCAAAAAGATTTTAGGTGTGTTTTAATTTAAACTTTATAAAATCCAAAAAGATTTTGCTTCTAGTTTATTTTTGATTGACCGATGTTGGAACTCGAGTCTATCCTACCCAAAATCCTGATGGTAAGCCGGAAAACAATTGCATCTTCATAAACAGTCGAAGTTAACAAGTTTTGAAAGTAAGGGATTAAAAATTGATCATTTTTCTAAACTTTCAAACTGTTGTCGGTCGGTGTTTGATTGAGATTTGATCTCATATGTGTCGTTTGTTTAATTTGTCTATATTCCAAGCGGTTGTTCTCATTGCGTGTTTAACATTCTTGTATGTGCAGATATGACATCAGAATCAGCTAAAGGCGAAGAGAACATGTCAGATAACAAGCCGTAAAGTGAAGACACGAAGTGAAGGCACTCAAAAGATAAAAATAATCGAGTTGCCGTTGATCCCTCATCAACACCACAAGGATCTAAAGATTTGAAGTTCAAAAGATTCACGAGCATGACTCAATGGAGAGTTTATTTTAAGGGGGAGTTTGTTAACACACTACCTGAATGAAAAAGGGAGTTTGTTGATACACTTTCTAGTTACGACACGTGAAGACTTTGAAGATCCTCCGACACAAAAGACACAGAAGACGAACCATCACGAGTAGCGTCCAAGGGGGAGTTTGTTGGTACACTTTATGTGGACTCGACTCGACTCGGTTCGATTCGGTTCGGGTCGACTCGGTTAGGTCCGGTTCAAGCCCGATGTCACGACATTCCTCAGTCGTGCGACCCAGAGTTCGACACGCGAAGCACGGAGCGCCGCAAGCCATTCCCGTTTACACATCACCATGACATCATCATTGTGATGTCATGGTGATGTCACATACTTGTCCTATGTTGAATTTGTGAAAACATTTGTCAACAGAAATGAAACTGGGCCGTAATTCACTTACATCTGGGCCGAAGACTTGTTTGTGGGCTTTGACTTTCAGTTGGGCTCATATTGCAAACGACGAAACAAGAATAAGATTAATATGTATGTCGACGAAACATAATGTGTTTCGTCGGCTTTAGTGTTTCGTCGTGGCATCGTTGCGTTTCGTCATAGTCTGTGTCTGTCTAGTATAAATACCCCTCATAGTTTATGTGTGAAACTGATGAGAGCTGTGAGACTTTGAGAGAGTCTGTAAAACATTGTTTGTATATGTTCGTATCCATTCTCGTCCCTAATCAATAGATATTGAATCTTTTGTTACGTGTGTGTTTTACACTTTGTTTGGTTTGCACCGTCACGGGGATTCTGCACCCGTTACCGTGTTTGTGATAAACAAGGATAGGTTTTCGTTATCGATCCTCACCGGAAAAACGGGACCTACATGCTACAACAACTAGAGATTTCCACTTGGAAATTGGAAATGGTAACAATGGATCTGATTACCAAGTTACCTAAGACCAGTCGTGGAAATGACACGATATATATGGGTCATAGTCGACATACTAACTAAGTCGGCGCACTTCTTGCCAATTAAGGAAACTTACAGTTCTGACAAGCTAGCTAAGTTGTATATTGACAACATTGTGTCTCTTCATGGAGTACCGTTTTCTATAGTATTAGATAGATATACTAGATACACTTCACATTTCTGGAAAAGTTTCCAGCAAGCACTTGGTACGCGTTTGAACTTTAGTAAGGCTTATCATCCCCAGACTGATGGGCAAAGTGAGCGTACTATCCAAACTCTGGAAGACATGCTTCGCGCATGCACAATTGACTTATGCGGTAGCTGGGATGAACATCTACCCCTAATCGAATTCTCCTATAATAACAGCTCTCACACTAGTATAAAAGTTGCACCTTTTGAGGCTTTATATGGGAGAAAGTGTAGAATTCCCATCTATTGGGCTGAAGTTGGTGAAAGCCAACTCTCTAGACCAGAGACTATCCTTGAAACAACTGATAAAATTGTACAAATCAGAGAAGACTCAAGGCTGCCCGAGATAGGCAGAAGAGTTATGCTGATAAAAGTCGGAAGCCTCTCAAATTCCAAATCGGAGATAGAGTAATACTCAAAGTCTCACCCTGGAAAGGAGTAATGAGATTTGGAAAGAAGGGCAAGCTAAGCCCTAGATATATTGGACAATTCGAGATAACAAAATGTGTCGGTTCTATAGCTTACAAACTTAAGCTACAAGAAGAGCTGAGTGGAATCCATGATGTATTCCATATCTCTAATCTGAAAAAGTGCTTAGCTGATTGTAACACCCCAAAAGTGCATAATAGATTATTTTAATGTTTAAATGTTTTAAATGATTAGTTAAGTTTTATATATATAAAGGAAGTTATAAACTTAGAAAAATATACAAGAATGACAACAAAAGTTACTACAAGGGTTGAATGTGTAAATGATATAATTAAACAAAGAAAATTGAAAAATCAGTGTTTGTGTGTGGGGTATGTGTCGCGAGAAAGAGCAGGGAGAAGTGTTGGGTCAAATTGGAGAATGATGTTATCAATTATGACGGCTTTACTTTAGCGACTTTATTGTTTGTATAGGATGACGTTTTTATTTATTTTAGTCTGACGTCGAGTTTAGTAGGTTTTCCAAGCAAGAGGCGGCTTGATTGGAAAACAAGGCTCAAGGGGCTATATTTATACCTCACTTGTGAGGCGTGCATTTGTGAGCCTCCACCCCGGGGGAGCTCACCCGGGGTGGATCATTATCTTATATTTTGTTCATCATTTTCAATGAAACTTTCCTTGTTCAATCACTAAAGTTTCTATCTTTCTTGTTTTTTTATCTTTGTTCTTGGCTCAAAATCACCCGTCTCGTATTATTTACCGAATCGAAACTGAAACCCGATCATTTCGGGACTATCATTTGGTATCAGAGCCTCGGTGGCTCGTTTCAGTTTTCGGTTCGGTCGGATCTTCATCAAAAACCCGCCGGAGACGTAAAACCTATGCAGATTTGGTATTTTTTTTGTGTTTTGGAGTTGTTCCAGATCTGGTAAGTGTTCATTGGGTGTCATATGACATTTATGGTTGGAATCGTAAAGGTTAAGGGAGTGTAGATGTGTGGCGGCTAGGGTTTTCACGGCTAGTGGTGAATCTGAGGTAGGTGAATAGGTGTAAAAATGATGGTGTTTCTTTCTACCGACATTCTAAGATTTAGCGTTTTTATTCTTCAGCGATGATAATTCAGATCCAGCAATTTTATGATAGAGAAACAAAGAAAGAATACATAAAGGTTCTGTAGAGATAAAGGTGATCTGAGAAGAGGTCATCGGTGATATTGGTGAGCTAGCCAGATTCCGGTTCGTTGTTCATCAAGTGCAGAAAGAAAAGACGACTTTATGTTCTTACTTTTTGAATCCAGTGACTTTATATTTCATGAAGGTCGTGATTTCAATGGGTCGACTTCATATGAATCATGTTCTTCATTCGGGAGTCATCGATGTTCTTTGGTTTGATTCAGATGAAGAGTGGTGGCTGGTTATGTTTATGGTTGGATGTTTGATAGTTGACGATGTTCCAGTCGAGCATGGTTGTGGCGGCACATGGTAGCGACTGAGGTTGTTTATCGGCGATTTGAGGTTGTCGCCGGACTTTGGGTGGTGGTGCACGGTGGAAAGTTGATGGTGATGTAAAGGTGGCGGCTGTTTGCATACCCTAATTCTCATGATTGGACTCTCCCAAATGATTGGGCCATAATTAGGTGTGTTGGGCTTTGTGATTAGTTTGTTTTATTCAGATTAATGCAATATGTGGAGCCCAAAATTGTTTAATGGAATGGATAGGGAATGCATGCTAGGGCTGTGATTGGTGACTGTATGATGAGGCCCACAATTGGTTTAAGAATTTTATTACATCTTTCTTTTAGGGGTTTCGCATACATCAGATTTACCTCAAGGTATGAGCTTCAACAATTTTATTTAATTTGGGCCTAGAATATGCAGTGTTATTATTTCTATCGGATGAGCACAGCATTTGATTTTTAAATTTAAAAGTGTGAGAATCACCAATTTTATTTGGATCGGGTCTTAAAAGTTTATTTGTGGAGCCTAGAATTTTAATCAGTTTTGCGTTGGGATATATTTTGAGCCGGAAGTACAAGATTATTTTATGGGCCAGCAACTTTGGTGGGTTTTGCGTTTTGGTCACCAAAGAAATTATTGGCGACTTTAGCGTTGGATCGGGAGCCAAACGCAATCTGACAGAATTGAAGATTCTCACAATAAAGCTAATTATTTAATTTTTATCATTGAAGTTCGAACCCTATCATATGCCTATTACAATTGTATCTTCAAAAGTAAGATGAGGTGCTTTGAATGACAAGATATAGGAGGGTCTACATTTGCGGGGGAAAACGACAATGGAGATTTTGGATATTTAGCCGATTTGTGAAGATTCGAAGACGATGTCAGATTTATTTTTGAAGATCAGTTGAAGAATTGATAGCATCATTCTCGGGGGAATATTGTTGGGTCAAATTGGAGAATGATGTTATCAATTATGACGGCTTTACTTTAGCGACTTTATTGTTTGTATTCGATGACGTTTTTATTTATTTTAGTCTGACGTTTTAGCGAGTTTAGTAGGTTTTCCATGCAAGAGGCGGCTTGCTTGGAAAACAAGGCTCAAGGGGCTATATATAGATTATTATACCTCACTTGTGAGGCGTGCATTTGTGAGCCTCCACCCCGGGGGAGCTCACCCGGGGTGGATCATTATCTTATATTTTGTTCATCATTTTCAATGAAACTTTCCTTGTTCAATCACTAAAGTTTCTATCTTTCTTGTTTTTTTTATCTTTGTTCTTGGCTCAAAATCACCTGTCTCGTATTATTTACCGAATCGAAACTGAAACCCGATCGTTTCGGGACTATCAAGAAGGAGAAACCCTTCTCCTTCAACTCACTTAAAAAATTCAGCAATTAAAGGTGATTTTGAACAATAATCGAATGCATGAATCTAATTCCTCTTTAATCTAAGTGCATTGAACATAAGGTAAGTTAAATTTTGTGTTTTGATACTTCATGATTAAGTGGGTTTTGATCAATCCATGAAAATTGTATGAATTGAACTTGTATATGAGTTAGAATCATCATATAGAAGATGACTTATGCTTGAATTTGATTGTATTGAAGATTTGATGTGAAACCCACTAGTTCTAGTAGTATGTTGATGAATGATAATCTTGTAGTTGTATAATTTTGATGAATGAATGCATATATACTAAAGTATTGGTGTGCGTTAGGTGTGATATGTTTTTATAGATATATTGAGCCCTTTTTACGCATTAGTCTTGTTTTAAATTTATAAAACATGATATTCTACTAACACTAAACACACACTTGGACAAGTAAACCCATCGTGAGCGTAGTATAGCGTTGGTAAGATACCGAGGTCGTCCAAGGATACAAGAACTTTTAGTACCGGTTTATCCTGAACATCTAATCAATCTAAATTTTTGAGAAATGTTTTTGAAATATGAAAATAAAAACTAAAAATGCAAAGATAAATAAAGTTAAAAACAGATAGACAAGATGAATCACTTGGATCCGACTCGCCTTTAATGTATCCTTTAATGATTTTCGCACTTTCGGACTTTTTAAGAGATTATCTTAGTTATAGTGGTAGGCCCCTCTTTTGAAGGTGACGTTACCCTCAACCCAATGGTTTGAGTCAGCAAGGATACAATCCCAAAGGGTCGGAATATTGAAAGATAATTAAGTTAGTTATTAACGCGAAAAAGTGGTAGGCCCCTCTTTTGAAGGTGACGTTACCCTCGGCTAAGTGGTTTGAGTCAGCAAGGATACAATCCCAAGAAGCCGGTTTAATGTATTAATAGTAGTTTACTATGAGGGGTTCCAGCTATTCGCACCCCCGCCATCCAATACTAGTGGGTATTGACGGAGGTCCTAGTAGGCTTGAACCAGGTCCTTGCAGGATCTATAAACTGAACAAGACAAGAACCTTACCAAACCATTCCCCTAACCCCCGACTAGGTAGTCAACATGTTTTTAGATAGACCATAAAAAACATGAATGATGCAATCTTTTACTTTATATAGACAGTAAAGTAACTTCAAGACACCACGGAAAAATGATAGGAAGAATACACCTTCAACATAAGAAACTAGTTATTAAAGTCATAAATACAAAACCAAGTAAAAAGTGCCGAAAGATTAAAAATCAAAAGTAATACATAAAAGACTTGTCTTCACCAAGTGATGTAAGAGGCTTAACCAAACATGACCTTTGATTGGCAAGAACCCTTACAATCAATCTGGGATCCCGAGACTACTACACACTCTAAAGATGGATGATGGATGATGGTGGTGGGTGTTGGTGTTATAGTGGTGGTGGAGTGGTGGCAAAGTGGGAGAGTAGTGGTTTGCCAAGAGATGCCTTTGAAGTGAACCAAGCACCCCTATTTATAGCCTGCACAGTACTTTGGCCACGGCCCCGTGTCCAGCGAGCACGCCCCCATGGCCAGCCTTTTCTCTTCCTTCATTAAATGCAAGTGTCAGCAGAGGGCCCCACACGGCCCCGTGTCCGGTGGGCACGGCCCCGTGTCCAGTGGGCACAGCCCCATGGTCAACTTCGTATCTGTACTATTGAGATGGGCACGCCCCCGTTGTGGGCGTGGAAGCTTCTACAGGTTTGTTTTTTATGCAGGTCCCTGACCACGCCCCCGTGTTCAGCTAGGCATGGCCCCGTGGTCAGTCTTCTGACTCCTTGTTTTTACTTTGGGGATGCTGCCGAGGGGTCGGGCATGTCACGTTTACTCCATTTCTTTGTATTTATGTTGGTTTTGGCTGTCTATTTGCTCCTTTTGGTCGTTTAAGCTCGTTTAGTCCTGTAAATTCAAAAGGAAGACAAAAACACGCTTTTTCCAACATTAGTACTAAAAAAAGGGTTAGTTTTACGCCTCATTTGATGTAATTTATATGTTACATTTTGCACACATCAAATACCCCCACACTAGAATCTTTGCTTGTCCTCAAGCAAAACTCTTTAATATATGGCTTACACACCCAAATAGAAGAGGTAGAGGAGAAGTTTTGTTGGTGCATACGTCTATCGACTTCGTCTTGTATCGAGTCTTGTATGTATATAGATAGATCAGGGCACGTAGTACGAGAAAAATGTCAAATATAGGTGAAAAGGGTATTTCGCACGAAATAGCAAATTGCTATTTCGCACGAAATCAACTCTTAGTATTTCGCACGAAATAGGAATTTCGTGTGAAAGTGATTTCGTGTGAACCTGTTCATGCGAAATAAACCAGCCTATAAATAGGTGCCTTGTGATTTCGTTTGAAGTAGTTCTAACTTTCCGGTTTGAGAGCCGAAGTGCTGCCGAAGTGTCTACTCGTCGTAAAACGTTGTTAAATCAATCAAAAGACAGTTTAAAGTGAATTGCAAGCTGAATAAACTCGATACGTCTGTTTCCACCTTTCGTATTAAGCAAAAACTCTTCTGAACGACTCGTTTGGTCGTGAAAACGATCCTACATGGGGTATCAAAGCTCAGGAGGAGGAGTTCTTACCGATTCAGCTTAAAAATCTGATTTCTACATCTTCTTTTTCAAAATTAACAAGTTTTCACGGTTTAAATGACCTGAATTTCACATATTATATTCGAAACAGTGTATTAACAAAGCCTTGAAAGTTTCAGACCTAAAATTGGACTAAAACCTGATAAATTTTGACAAAAACAGTTCGAGATGATGACATCAGCAGTATTTCGCACGGAATAGCATTTGGTATTTCACACGAAATAGACCTATTTCGCACCAGATTGTTATTTCATTTGAAAGTGTGTTGTATTTCGCACGAAATCACCTATTTCATACGAAACCACTTCATTTCGTTTGAAAATTTTGTTATTTCGTACGAAATCACCTATTTCGTACGAAAGCATCTTATTTCGTGTGAAAGCTTATTTCGTTTGAAGTTGTCTTGCAGGGTATTTCGTACCAGGTTGTTATTTCGCACCAAGTTTATTTCGTGTGAAATTGTATTTCGTTTGAAAGTGACTGTTTTGTGAAAAAGTTTACCGAATCATGGAAGAGGAATTTTATAACGCATTTGCTACTGCCCCGAGTACTCCTGTTGCCATTGCTCAGAGCATGAACATGGAAAATGAAACTGGAACTTTGCAAAAACCCCCGAAGCTAATGGGCATTGAGGAGTATTATGGTTGGAAAGATCGGTTTGAAAACTGGGTTCAAGCTAATCATTTGAGATCTTGGGAGTGCGTTGAGAAAAAGTATGTACTACCACGTACAGACTTGGGAGTTGAAAAGAAAATTTTTGAATTTACAGATAAAGAACGAGACATGTACAAAGCAGAAAAGATGATGATCAGTTTACTCCAGCAAGCTATTAAAGAAGATATATTCATATTGCTTCAACATGATAAGACTTCACGTTCAATTTGGGAAGCACTTCGAATTAAGTTTGAAGGAAGTGAGAAGATGATCAAGAGTAAAAAATAATTGTTAAAGAAAGAATTTGATTTATTTACAAGTTTGCCGGGAGAAGATACAAAGAAATTGATTGAAAGATATTGTCACTTAGTACGGTCAATGTCATTGTTAAATATCAACAAAGATCGTGAGGAATGGGTTGACAAATTAGCTGATGCTTTACCTCAGAAAGAATGAGGTACATTTTTTATGATATTAAAGAATACTGGAGAATATGATGGTTTGACAATTTCTCAGTTAATAGAAAAGATTGAAGGACAAGATCTTGAGCAACAAAAGATTGCTAGAATGAGTAATCCAAGTGCACAACAAGATGTTAAGATGTACTTCAAAGGGAGTGTTCAGAATGTCGAAGCAAGTCCGAAAATCCAAACTGCTTTTAGTGCAGAAAAATCATCTGGATCAATCAATCAAAGTTCAAACAGCAGTAGTGGATTTTCATCATATCCAAGTGTTAATCAGAAAGAATCTACATCAAGTCATCAGTTTCAAAGTTCAAACAGCAGTAATGGTCAAATTTTACATTGCAACATTGCGTTGCATCTTCAGAATGGTCAAAAATTTT
>JARYGA010020174.1:0-39145 GCA_030545235.1 Helianthus tuberosus | reverse complement strand
CTATAGACCCTAATCTTTCGTATGAACTGTATGTAATAAGGGTTGTGATAAGATGTTGGCCTTAGTAATGTTGGATGACATATAATTACATATGTGTGAGGTTAGTTTGTTAGAAGTACAACTATGTGCATTAGCCGTAATGAATGATGCTGTGATGGATTCATCTTGTTGATTAACTAACAACTTAGAAAGTTAAAATACTCCATGAAACAAACAGTATATGGACGAACGAGAATGTGAGTATGACCGAATTGTTTAAGCTTTGTGTAATTAGATTTTATTATTGGGAGCATATCGATGAACTGTTAGCTTGATTTTAGAATTTCCATGAAATGAGATGGTGATTTGATGGGGTGGTTGTTTGTAAAAGTCAAGAGATATCACATGGGTGTTTTGACAATTGTTAATGAAATAAAAGATAAGTGGCAGACAACTTAAGATTAGGCAATTCCTTTTATTGGACCACTTGACCTTATTGGGCTGACATATCACATGGTATATACACTATTTGATTGAATGAAATGATGAATCTCATTAGATCACATGTGATTGTATTGAATGACTAATTCTTTTGTCAAAAACATGGCTGATAATATTAACACAAATCACAATCCTATTGGGCCTCAACTGTTTCAACAAGTAAATCACGTGATGTATTATATAATTGAATTGAGTAATTGGGCAACATGAAACTGATTTCGTGAATTATGGCCTACGGGAAATGATCACATATGTACACATATATTGCACCTCGATGTGATTTAATAAACTAGTTGAACACTTGGGCTTTACATCAAATTGATTTGGGCCGTAAACCACCAGTCAGCCACAAAGTCCTATGCGGACTGCTGGTCCATTTGGGCCAGGTCTGGGATTGGGTTGCACACCCTCAGCTAGTCGCATGTCACTCGTGGGCCTAGGGGTCGTCTGGGCCGCGGGTCCAGCTTTTTTCACAAAAGCCCAGTCACACAAGTTTTAGGGAAGGGTTGGCTTTAGTCGGGTTCTGCATGATAATTGGGTCGTCCATTTTTAGGACTTATGTATTGGTTTGCAAGTTGTTTATTGAGACATGAAGTTGCAATATAGACTCGTATGAGGCCCAAATACTTGCTAGATGAATACGCGATGGTAATTGACTAATTACGTTGCATGATTTCTTGTCACAACTTATATGTTTATCTGAATGTAGGGGTGAGCAAATTAACCACCATAACCAATAACCGACATACCCGAACCACTAATAACCGATAATCAATATAACCAATGGTTATGGTTATGAAATTTTGTATAACCGCTCAATCGGTTATGGTTATGGTTATGAAGCTTTGGTTAACCGATATAACCGAAACCGAACCAAACTTGTAATGTTCACTTTATATACTGGATTTGTGTTTTACAAAACCATATAGAGGGCTTTTACTAAGATAAAAGTATGTTAGTAACAAAATGATCTTGATGTAGTTGCCATTTATTTTGATAAAGAACTAAGGGGATGTTTGGTAGCCTCTTAATGACCATTCAGATGCTACCTCTTAATGGTTTAAAACCTCTGAATGAATAAGAGGTAACCTCAAGTCTAAATGGTTATGAGGTAACCCCTGAATGGTAAATCATCACATGTCACATTCTTCTACCTTCTCATTGGTAAAATTCTTAATGGTTCCATTAAGAGGTAGTCTCTTAATGACCATTCAGAGGCTACCAAACAGCCCCTAAGGTCTTACGTCCATAATTTTTTTGTTTGTTTGAGAATTACCTTATTAAAAAGAACCCCAAATTGGTAGTTTAACCAAAAAAGTTTAGTCTCCGTTATCTTATAAAATAGGCTCAAGCTAAGTTCAAATCATGCACAACCCTATTTATTTCAAACCTTGCTTGGTTACTTAACCGAAATTAACCAAAACCGAACCATAACCGACTTCATAACCGATTAACCGTAACCGAAGTTTGGTTATGGTTATGGTTACCAAAACTCCATAACCGAACTAGCGGTCATGGTTATGGTTAATAGTAAAAACCGAACCAAACCGACCCATGCACACCCCTACCTGAATGTGAACCGAACCACTTGACATGTACCATGGTGTGATATGAACTTGTGTTGGGATTGAAACTAGGACCCAAACACTTGCTATGATTTGCGTAATGATATGTGTTCTGCTTACTTGCAACCTATGTAATGAATACAAAGAACTCATGTTTTATGTGTATACGAAATTGACTGACTTTGGTAACCACTGTAGGGAATGGTTGACCAACTTGGAACGGGTAAAGTAAATTAACAATCCGAGCAAACCAAAGGTGAGTTCATTACTTTTGAGCATCCGTCCCGGTGGTTTGGAACAGTCAGTGGGTATCCCGGGGAGGGACAAATCTTTTGGGTAAAATTGGGATGTTGGATAATATTCTCACTCTCTATCTCTTAAGTCCCATCTTTTGCTATCGTGGGTTGTAGCGGGGTATTAGTTGTAACAACCCGCACTTTTGTGCGTTGTTACTACTCGTTATACTCGTTACGCCTAGCACCAGAGATTCGGATCATAATGTAACAATATCGTATATATCGCTATTCGAAGGATAATCGCATATTTTCAAGCTACAGTATTGCTATACTACACTATTATCACACTAACACTCACGGAGGAATTGAGTGAGGACCTATTCTACCCTCCTCAGTGGCCGTGATGTGTCGAACGTAAACAATTAACGCTAACAAGGACTCTCGGGTGAGTGCTGTAGCTCCAGTCGTAATGACGATGATGACAATACGAGTAAACGGTACCCCGTCAGTCTTTGTGGCACTACACGAAATAACGTTCACGATGACATCAAGAAAGGACCTATACTATCCTCATTGATGGCCGTGAAACGTCGCTAATAATCACATACTCGAATCGGGAACCGATTGGTAATTATCGAAACTTTGGATTATGGATACGTAAATACGACCCCTATTGATATGTATATATAAGAATAACAATATAATGATAATATAAACTAATTATGGAAGTACGCGCTTCGAAAACTATCAAAACGATCAAAAACGGAGAAGTCCAACGCGTCAGGATAGCTATCCGGACGGATGGGCATGCGCACGGATGGGCCATCCGCACGCATGGGCCATCCGCACGGATGGGCCATCCGCACGGATGGGCTATCCGGGCCAGATCTCCTTTCCTCTCCTCTGTTTCCTATAAATACCGTGTCACATCACTTGAACAGTGATGTGACAGCTCCTACTCAACCAAACACGCTCCAAGACACTTTTCTCTCGATTTCCTCGCGATTCCGGTAAGATTTCAACCAAAAACTTGTACTTCTACAATCTACACTCGATTCTACATCATTCTATCTTTCATAACTCAATTTCTAACCGTGAAATCCGCGGATTTGAGGCGTTTTGAGGTGATGTCACCCAGAGTTCTTATGAACTTCAAGTTGGGGCCTCATTTCACTATAAACGGCTCAGATCCGGGTGATTCCCACATCTTTTAATGACAAATCTCACCTAAATCTGTGTGATTTCGAGTTAACCAGGAAGAACCATCACGAACGGCCATATCTGATGGAACGGGGTGACTCCCGGCCGTTAGAACGAGTCGGGATTGACGGAACTTCAAGTGTTAAGTACGAAATTACACTACCCTAGTAAAAGCGAACGTATTCCTTCCGTTAAACACTCGGAGACAATGTTCAGAGTGCAAAACAGACATGTCAGTCCGCACGGATGACCCTCGTCCGCACGGATGACATGTCAGTCCGCACGGATGACACAAGTCCGCACGGATGACATGTCAGTCCGCACGGATGACATGTCAGTCCGCACGGATGACATGTCAGTCCGCACGCACCACTCATCCGCACGTACCACCATTACCCGCACGGAAGACCACTTATACGCACGAATGACACATTATCCGCACGGATAACATGTCATCCGGACGGATGACTTGTCATCCGGACGGATAACATGTCAATCCGCACGGATGAGAACAATTCAACCTAATGAGTAACTTTGCAAGGCAATCTTGCTTAACCGTATATCGTTTACTCTATTCTTCAAGGATCAAAACAGACATACACGCAACCGACTCAAACAAGTTGTATTTCCGCTAAATACGCACTTTGAGTATACTTGACCCCTTTTTAATCGAATTTTGGGTGTAACATACGTTTCTAACAAATCGAACTCATAAAACGAATTATTCAATCAATCGAATTATCACTTGCGAATGACTGTTATGCATAGATATACGTGATGCTAGTTGCATATGTGCTAGGGCTTATACTCGCGACGTCCCACCACGACTAGTATAGTACTATTGCGCCCGACGGGGTCTAGTTATGCCATCGTACATTCGAGCATCGAGGACTTAGTTGGTAGTATCAGTTTTGTGAGTATATATGTCGTGTATTACGTTTATGCATATGGAAATTCGCTACACTTTTTATCTATTACGCTATACTTATCAAACCTGTATACTCGCCAAAACTTTTGTATTGACAAATATTTTAACGTATGTTGCAGGTTTGATCGCAGACTATTTCAAATCAAGCTAGGAAGTCTAGAAACTCCACTAAAATCTAGGTTGTCGGATTTGTATTGTTCGAGAGGACAAGAAATCTGTGATAACTTATGTGATTGTATTATTCGTTAGTATGGGATAACGAATGTATTAAATATTATCGCAATATAGTTGTTATGGATTCTCTTGTGCAATCTGATTCGCCTAGTGCCGCGCACCGATGATTCCGCCATCGGTTGGGGTGTGACAGATTGGTATCAGAGCCATAACTATAGGGAATTAGGTCAGACTCGACCTAGTCCGGGTCGACGTCTTAGAAATTGACCTAGTCTATAGTCTAAGTACCAACAGGCCGACTCGTACGAACCCAGTGGGGTTTGCATCGGGCTTACTTGATACTCTCGATCGAAATTGCTAAAAGATACAACTTTGTGTGAACCCCGCGTACTACAACTTCACACGAAGAAGCCTTTCCTAAGGCTGAAATACTACTTAGCCTTACCTAAGGCCGACACAATACACACGTTTCCGAAAATACTCACATAACGAAACCGAGCGATCCAGTCGAGATCAGGTGTGAAAACCAAGAACTCTCGATAGGATTGCTCACTCAGCGCATTTTTCTGGCACGAGAACTTTTCATCGAGTTAGGAGTGACATCCACATCTCGACAAAAAAAGTCTCCATTTCGAAATCTAGTGGAACTCACGAATTTATTCGAAGAGCATAACCACAATTAGGAACGAAACTGTTAACACAGGGGTGAAACCCGTACCTTAATAAGTCGTTCCACTCTCTATAAACTGGTTTTCAAAAGCTCTCACCAAGGACTCGACTATCATGATAACTCGAGCCACGCGATGACTAGGAAGACGAATGCCATGAGCTGCACCCCAGTGGAAGCATGAAGTCCTCTAGGTCAACATGCATGCTCGAACTTGTTAGATATAGTTGGGATACCTTGGGTAGTCCACGCCTAAGACACCCGAGGCACTCTATCATACGACCCGCGAAGTTTTACAATGATTGGAACTTATTTACGTTTTGAAACTTTACGCTTTAACGACTTCTCGATTTAACGATTTTTCACTCCCTACTTTATAAACACACAATTTGCACAGCCATCGCAATCTAAAACGAAATCCGAATGTTCGCAACAAAACTAATGCATAATCTATCGCATTCGCTCTTGTTTTCTCACTTCAACGCGACCTCGCTTATTCTAAATCGACCCGAATGTGTATGATTACAAGTTACATCTATACAAATATACATATACATATATACGAATAAACAACAAGTCATTGTGTGAGAACTTAGGACATTCGTGTCTCCTATGTGACTCGTATTACCACTATACTATCGCACCAAGTTTTGAACGCGCTCAATCGCATCGCAAAACTCAAAATCATTATGATCGAATCTCACTCCAAGTCTCTTTCTGTCTAGATGCCTTCCAACAACTCTACCTCGAGACGAGTAGCTAGGAGGAGAGCCAAACGAAGTGTCAATAAGAGGATTGCATCACTTGTGACTAAGGAAGTGAGTAAGCTTATTCCTCGAATTGCCGCCCAAGTGCACTCTCTCAGCAACTCTCGAGCCTCGGAATACTCTAAGACGGAAGCGCCGCAATCTACTTTTCTCTACAAGCACTTCAAAGCCTGTGACCCGATGGAGTTCACGGGTGAAGGAGGTGCGACTCAACTACTCCAGTGGTTCGATTCTATCGAAGTTACCCTTCGTCAAAGCGGGTGTCCCGATAGTTTCCGTACTACTTGCGCTACCGGAGTATTTCAATCACGAGCACTCGACTGGTGGACCGCCGAACGCAACAAACGTGGGATCTCCGCAGCTTACGCCTTCTCTTGGGATGAGCTGAAGGAACTCATGAAGAAAGAATACTGTCCTCCACACGAAATCCAGAAGCTAGAAAACGAGTTTTGGGAAATCAAACAAGCAAAAGGTGACAATGCTGACTACACCGCAAGGTTCAAGCAGCTTAGCGTAATTTGCCCAAATCAAGTTAACACTCCAGAGAAAGCCATCGCGAAGTACATTCGTGGCTTGCCAGAGTGTGTGGGTGATTTTTTCGAAGCTGCAAGACCTGCTACCGTCGAGGAAACCTACCGTTTAGCCGCAGAAATCAACAATAAACGACTCTTGGAAGGATTATTCTCAAGGAATCCTGTCAAGCAAGCTCATCAAGCAATCGCCAGTAATCCTTTAGGCGAACAGGTTGACGAATCTTCTGATGAATCTACTGACGAATCTTCTGACAAATCTGCTGGCGATTCTCCTAATGAGTCAGCTAACGATTCTTCTGACCAATCTGCTAACGATTCTTCAGACGGATCTGCTGCCGATTCTTCTAACAAATCTGTCGACGAATCTTCCGACAAATCAGCCAAGGACTCTGCAAGCGAGTCTTCAGACGAATCCTCCAACGACGACATCTCTTCGCAAGACACCGACGAACCCAGCCGCAAACGAAAGACTTCAAGCCCGAGCTCATCAACAACCGAACTGCTGCAACCGGAACCTCTTCGAACAGTTCCGATGTTTCCAAAACGAGCCTACACAGGAGCTCATCCCCAGTGTTACTCATGCACTTATCATCATCCAGTTGGGGCTGACTGTCGCTATTGCAATAACTGCAACCGTTACGGTCACTTCACCCGCAACTGCCGCATCGAACCGTGAACTTGAGTACAACAACAACAGCTCCAGCAAAAGTCTTCAGCATCAGACACCTCGCAAGCGTAGGATAAAGTTGTAATGATACGATTTTCGACGTTTATTTCTAAGCTTTGAACCTACTCTATTACCCAATGTTGCCCTCGTATTCTCTTTCACTCTCTAATCGTCGCACTTAGACTAGATTCACACACATACTATATACTATACCACGAAATAATGTGTTTTACCCTCACTACACTCTTAGAACAAGGTACGATGAACGTGCAAGGAACAAATAATCACGGGTGCACACGGGATTATTTGGGTCAATGCACGGTGATCGTAGTGAATTCTAAAGGTGCCATAACATTTTGACAAAAGGTGACACCAAAACACGGGATGAAAGTAGTAAGGGTCGGGCAAGGAGTGCTTTATCATACTACCGAGAATTCCGTCAGGAAAGTGCCACGTGGAGTTGAACTTTATTGTGATTATTTTCAACACACTACACTCAAATCGCAAGGCGTAACAAACCGTATCATCGCAAGACTTGACATGAGTCTGCAACGCAATGCAATCGCCTCATCGATGGACTCTGGAGAGTCTACCTCGCAGGACAATTGCATCAACGCAAGACTGGTCGTAAGTCTATAGCGATCAATCTCATCAAGCACGTTAACACTCACGATGTTATCAGGTGAGGACCTATTCTACCCTCCTCGATAACCGTGATGCGTCGCAACATAACGTTAAGCTTACTCGAAACGAAACCGACTAATCACAATCGCTTACCTTGTGTATCTCGCAATCTCTATCGCTTATTATGTGAATCTATATCGTTTTCTGTGTAACAATCTATCGCCGTACCGTTAGCCGTTATATTCGTGCTAAGTTAGCTCGCATGACCTCGCTTCACGAGATGAAGCTTATATGGTTAAGGCAGGGTGTCTTAGCCATATCAGCAACCTTTCGTGGAAAGAGGCCACGTGGGATCTAATGTTAGTCAAACTCTGTGGTGTTAATCAATCAAAATCGAATCGCATACCTTCATCGCTTGCACGCAACAATTACCGCTTATCGTAATTCGATTATCATCACCATCATTGCTAGTGTTGTGTTTGCATTATTCGTATAATCGCCTAATCGCTGATCGCCTATCGTGTATAGTCTAACGCTTATTCACGTACCGCTTATCGCTTGCTTTGTGTTCATTACAGTTTATGTGGTATTAGTACACATGACACCGCTTCACGAGGCAAAACTAACCTGGTTAAGCATGGTGTTTCGCCATGTTAGCAAACTCTCGTGGAAACGTACCATGTGGGTTTAATGTGTAATCAAATCGGAAACGCGCTATTCGCTTCTCGCTTATCAACTCGCCGGATTAACCTATTCGATTCTATCTTATGCTCGGTCCGACTTTCTAACGATTGGGCCGAGTAAACGCAATTCTATCCGCGTCATATCGGCACACCTGACACTGCCTCACGAAACGGAAATAGGGCAAAGCATGGTGGATACGCCGCTGGTACTTCCTATATACAAGTGTTTTAAACATATTAACAAACTTTCGTGGGAAACTGCCAAGTGGGGCTCGATAATCAACTACCTTTTTGTACTGATTAAAACGCCTTTTTATAAATTCTTGATTTAAAACCGGTGGGCAAGTGGAATTTCCTCACAACGTGGAGTTAACATCGAGTCAGCTTAACTCCATAACCAAGAAAAGTTTCATAAGCCCAGTTTTCTTTAAACTTTTACAACATCAAAACAAAATCCTTCTTAAGACGTTGTTTCGACATCGAGTTCAGCTTGAACCCATGTCATAGGAGAGTTTTCGTAACCTTTGTTTTCATCTCCGAATTCCCTACAATGTTTTAAAACTTAAATTTCCTTGCGTTAAAAGGAAAATTTTCAAAGATTTTCATCCTAAATTCCTTTTAACATCTAAAACAAACGCTTCTTGTAACGTTGGTTAACGATCGACTCAGTTAACTCTACGTCATGAAAAACCTTTCAAACTACAATCGCATCGAACTAACGAATTCTACACAAGACAAGGTACTTGCAATGCCAACTCGTGGGATTAATACTTTCGTCTTTACGTCGCCTTCTCGCTATCGCAATCGATCTCTCTTATTCGAAACGTTCTCGCTGTCAACTTACGGTCAAATCACTCGCTGTATCGCTACTCATACAAGATCAACTCTTAGAGGTCTACCTATTGGATTAATTTCGGGACGAAATTTCCTAAAGTTGGGGAGACTGTAACAACCCGCACTTTTGTGCGTTGTTACTACTCGTTATACTCGTTACGCCTAGCACCAGAGATTCGGATCATAATGTAACAATATCGTATATATCGCTATTCGAAGGATAATCGCATATTTTCAAGCTACAGTATTGCTATACTACACTATTATCACACTAACACTCACGGAGGCATTGAGTGAGGACCTATTCTATCCTCCTCAGTGGCCGTGATGTGTCGAACGTAAACAATTAACGCTAACAAGGACTCTCGGGTGAGTGCTGTAGCTCCAGTCGTCATGACGATGATGAAAATACGAGTAAACGGTACCCCGTCAGTCTTTGTGGCACTACACGAAATAACATTCACGATGACATCAAGAAAGGACCTATACTATCCTCATTGATGGCCGTGAAACGTCGCTAATAATCACATACTCGAATCGGGAACCGATTGGTAATTATCGAAACTTTGGATTATGGATACGTAAATACGACCCCTAGTGATATGTATATATAATAATAACAATATAATGATAATATAAACTAATTATGGAAGTACGCGCTTCGAAAACTATCAAAACGATCAAAAACGGAGAAGTCCAACGCGTCAGGATAGCTATCCGGACGGATGGGCCATCCGGACGGATGGGCATGCGCACGGATGGGCCATCCGCACGCATGGGCCATCCGCACGGATGGGCCATCCGCACAGATGGGCTATCCGGGCCAGATCTCCTTTCCTCGCGATTCCAGTAAGATTTCAACCAAAAACTTGTACTTCTACAATCTACACTCGATTCTACATCATTCTATCTTTCATAACTCAATTTCTGACCGTGAAATCCGCGAATTTGAGGCGTTTTGAGGTGATGTCACCCAGAGTTCTTATGAACTCCAAGTTGGGGCCTCATTTCACTATAAACGGCTCAGATCCGGGTGATTCCCACATGTTTTAATGACAAATCTCACCTAAATCTGTGTGATTTCGAGTTAACCAGGAAGAACCATCACGAACGGCCAGATCTGATAGAACGGGGTGATTCCCGGCCATTAGAACGAGTCGAGATTGACGAAACTTCAAGTGTTAAGTGCGAAATTACACTACCCTAGTAAAAGCGAACGTATTCCTTCCGTTAAACACTCGGAGACAATGTTCAGAGTGCGAAACAGACATGTCAGTCCGCACGGATGACCCTCGTCCGCACGGATGACATGTCAGTCCGCACGGATGACCCTCGTCCGCACGGATGACATGTCAGTCCGCACGGATGACATGTCAGTCCGCACGGATGACATAAGTCCGCACGGATGACATGTCAGTCCGCACGGATGACATGTCAGTCCGCACGGATGACATGTCAGTCCGCACGGATGACATGTCAGTCCGCACGGATGACATGTCAGTCCGCACGGATGACATGTCAGTCCGCACGGATGACATGTCAGTCCGCACGGATGACATGTCAGTCCGCACGGATGACATGTCAGTCCGCACGGATGACATGTCAGTCCGCACAGATGACATGTCAATCCGCACGCACCACTCATCCGCACGTACCACCATTACCCGCACGGAAGACCACTTATACGCACGAACGACACATTATCCGCACGGATAACATGTCATCCGGACGGATGACTTGTCATCCGGACGGATAACATGTCAATTCGCACGGATGAGAACAATTCAACCTAATGAGTAACTTTTCAAGGCAATCTTGCTTAACCGTACATCGTTTACTCTATTCTTCAAGGATCAAAACAGACATTCACGCAACCGACTCAAACAAGTTGTATTTCCGCTAAATACGCACTGTGAGTATACTTGACCCCTTTTTAATCGAATTTTGGGTGTAACATACGTTTCTAACAAATCAAACTCATCAAACGAATTATTCAATCAATCAAATTATCACTTGCGAATGACTGTTATGCATAGATATACGTGATGCTAGTTGCATATGTGCTAGGGCTTATACTCGCGACGTCCCACCACGACTAGTATAGTACTATTGCGCCCGACGGGGTCTAGTTATGCCATCGTACATTCGAGTATCGAGGACTTAGTTGGTAGTGTCAGTTTTGTGAGTATATATGTCGTGAATTACGTTTATGCATATGGAAATTCGCTACACTTTTTATCTATTACGCTATACTTATCAAACCTGTATACCCGCCAATACTTTTGTATTGACAAATATTTTAACGTATGTTGCAGGTTAGATCGCAGACTATTTCAAATCAAGCTAGGAAGTCTAGAAACTCCACTAAAATCTAGGTTGTCGGATTTGTATTGTTCGAGAGGACAAGAAATCTGTGATAACTTATGTGATTGTATTATTCGTTAGTATGGGATAACGAATGTATTAAATATTATCGCAATATAGTTGTTATGGATTCTCTTGAGTAATCTGATTCGCCTAGTGCCGCGCCCCGATGATTCCGCCATCGGTTGGGGTGTGACATTAGTTGGTAGCGCTACTTAGGTTTGGCACCCCCACCCCGTTCCTGAGAGAGGGAGGGTGTGAACTAATGACCCAGTCGGGCCTAGTGCTTTGATAGGAGCACTGGGGAACGGGAAAAACATACATCAGGAGCCGTCTTGTTCAGTATCGAGATATTATCAACATTACTTTCAGATTTAAATGCAATGGATTAACTAAACACTTGGTAACCAACGTTTTCGTAAAACTATGAACTCACCAGCGTTGTCTGTTACACGTGTGTGCATGCTCGTGGGTCGTTAGATGTCCTTGATTTGGAACTTGCTGTCTGGAGTGGCTGGAGTGGTCATGGGTCGACTGGATGGATACAAGCACTGGAATTATTGATATGAAACGTTGGTTTTGAAACAGTTAAACTATGATTTCTTTTATTTGCTTCCGCTGAACATGTTGGTTTACAATTAAACTTATTGATGTTACTTTTCATTAATAATTGGCATTTTCATTTACAAACTTATTGTGAGTTCAACATGATTGGTGGCTCGTTGTTGGTACGTCGCACGCCTAGCATGGGTATTCCCTAGGTGGTATTTTGGGGGTGTGACAGTTTGGTATCAGAGCCACTGGTTATAGTGAACTTGGTTTTAAAACGTTTTTATAAAACCAGACTATAACCGAACAGATCCGAAATCGACCATGACACTCAGCTCCAGACTGCAAGGTTCGTTTTTCGTTTACTATTGCATAGTATATCTAGTGTTTGCTTATGAATAACATCACACGTGAATGCACACTTAGCACTGCAGTATGAACTTCTATGTTACCAACCCATGTTACGTGTTTTAAGAGTGCGGCTCTTCTTGAACTTTCATGATCTATGTTGTGGCGTCATATGTCTTATTGCTCGAATTCAGGGAACCTTTTAGCGTGAGTTAAGAGGCACTGAGATAAGCATGCAAATTGCCTTATTATTATGGGTGCACACATAATAATAATGTGGGGTGCATGTGAGTCCCAGTGAGGCTTAACGAGTGTGAGAGGGGTTCCGCTCTGTTAATTGATATTATGTTAGAACTCAGTAGTCTATAGGAGTCATAGCAGTGATTGTCTCCTACTCGAACATGATCTTTTCACTCCTTTCTGAATCCTTACGAATCTCGATGCAATCGAGTATCACCTGATCACACATCTGAACGCCTAGCGAACTGTGTTGAATGTTAGGTGCTAGTACGAAAGTCCCTGAGTTGGATGGCTTAACGTCAAATGATTGGACTATACTTTCCTCACTTATTTTTGTTTGTTGGAACTTAGCGTGTTGACGCCTTAGATCCCGAAGTGCGATCACTTCTGCAACACTCTCGTGACATACCGTGTATTACTCAAACAACTTGCAAGAACGATGGACAAGAGGATGAGCATAGCACTTTACTGACTTCAGTATTTGGATGACCCTGACTACCAGTAACGAACAATAGCAATCTGACTCCAATCGAATCTTTAACCCTAGTCAGGGACTTATGGGAGTCAACTCTTATGAGTTTAACGGGGCATAAGCAATGACAATCGATTATAGTATGGTATGTGTGACTACCAGCACAGTGAGTAGCGCGATAGGACGTGGCACAGAATGTGAAAGGGGGACTTGGTCGGTGAAAGAACGTAGGGCTCCGTTTCAAGAAACGGAATTAGAGGCAATGGTCACGGCGACATCAAGGTACTTACAATCGTAGCCCACAATATGGAAATGAGGGTGCCTACAGCATGGATTAGCCGTTGATAATTCAAGACGACAACAACCAAGGGAATGGCGGTAGTACTGGAAATTCTTGTAACGCAAACAACAACACTGGAAATGAAACTCATGGAAGGGCATTTAGGATTGGCGTGAGCGACGCCAGGACAATAGCAACATGGTAGCTTCTGTGGGTAGTAAATCGCTTCGTCTCGGTTCTGCTTAACCCTGATGCTTTTCGAAACCGAACCTGTTGTGGAACCGGCTGCTGGCAAGTCAATGGATGCCATGTATGTTCATTGGGATGCAAACTCGACCTTGTGGGACAAGTGTTCGACGTCGACCTCCCTTCTGCTATCCTTGTTGGTTTTGATGCAGTCGGTGTGGAGATTGATTAGCTAGATATCGCATAGATATACCATGTGGGAAGGAAATTCTGTGTCACTTTGTACCCTGAAGTGTCAGAGTGGTGCAAAGGTTAGCATCATATTAGCAATGAAGGCCCAGAAAGGTCTACAGAGGGATTACCCCGCTATGTTAGCAACCATTACCGATGTTAAGGCCAAGGAAAAGAGGATCGATGATCTACCAATTGTTCGTGATTCCCCACGGTGTGTTACCCGAGAAATTTTCAGGACTACCTCCAAATTGTTAGGCGGAATTTCAGTTCGATCTCACGTCAGAGGCAGCCCTGATTACTCGTACCCTTACCATAGTGCACCCGGAGGGTTGCAAGAGCTGTCCAATCAACTACAGGAACTGTTGACTGGGAGTTTTGTCGGACCTAGCTTTTTTGCTTTGGGGAGCCCCAGTTATATTTGTGAAGACAATCCTTTTCATATGTATTACCGAGAACGCAACAAGGTGACGTACGGGAACCGTCTGCCTCGACCATGTATTGACAACCTGTTGACCAGCTGCGATGGTTAAGCTCCTAGTAGAGGGTTAACTAACAAGCAAACTATCACCAGATGGAAGTCCAAGGGGAGAATGTTTCTAAAGCGGCATATCAAGCGCAGTACGGCCATACGGCTTTGTATACCACGACCTTTGGGGTAATCAACACATCAACAGCTTTACGGATCACATGAATCGACCGTGTTTTGATGACGCTTTGAATCATTCCCAGGAGAAAGGAAACACCATGGGAGATACTTGTATCGCATCTTAGAGCTCCCGAGTGAGGAGCCACTACACACAAACTCTTGTAAGCGTAACTTCTCGATTCGAGGAGTACATTTTTGGTCAAGTAATCAACGAAATGGGAATACACGTGGATTTTCGCTAGGATCCATTTTGTTAGAAACTGATCGACACCAAAGATCCATTTGAGGATACAAATAATTCTTGGTCTAGCTAGATACTATCGCAGATACATCGTGGAATTTTCAAAGATCGCACAGCTTTAATCCCTATAGCACAGTAGGGTGTTGTGTATTCATGGGAGACAAAACAGGAGAACGCCTTCTCAGCTTTTGAAACCCAACTCTGCAATGCACTGAGCATCGCTTCTATCCGAGAGTACTGATGATCGAGTGGTATACCAGGGTGCTCTGAATCAGAGTCCCAGTTACACACCGATGCAACACGAGAGAGTGATGACTTATGTAATAGGGTTGGAGGCATTACTTGGACGGTACCGAATGAACTACTTAGACCGATCACAAGGGCCTCCCGTGTACCCTGGTTTCGAAAGAGCTAAATCAGTTAAGGGCATCGCTAGATGGAAATTTTGGATGTTTACGACTGTGAGACTTGAACATGCACGAGTTTTGCAGCCTGCTATCGACTCTAACATACCTGATCAGACTCGCCTGGCTCAAACTGAAGAACTGAAGGAAGAGAGTTCTCAAGATTAACCCATGCGGGGCATGGGGAAGCAACCTTTGGCAGGTCGGACGATATTTGCTACTTCATGGAACGAATATGAACCTCACTATACAACAACCTTGGGAAAACTGGTGCAGGCGAAGCACACGGTCTCGAATATCCTATTCGTCGGAGTTTTGATAGGATGTATTAAAACTTGAAGACCATGTGTGGGTGACCGGGCCAGAAGGCCCACATAGCCACGCATGGGAACGATGTTTAACATGTGGGAAAGTCAAGGTGGGATATTAGCAATCAGAGCACATATATGGAAATGAGAACAGACTGCCATGGATTTTGTCGCTAGTCTACTTACAACTCGAAATGGAAACATTATCACCTGGGTGATCGTTGACGATCCCACGTTACCAACACACTTGCTTGCAAATAAGGAACTGACGAGTCTTCACAAGTTGCGAACGTTCCTCTGAGAGAGGTGGCTTATAGGCACGAGGTGCCAAGTTTTACTACCTCCTATTTTGAGCTATACTCGATCCATATCAGGCAATACACATCACCCTTGGCTCACGTCTAGACATGGGCATTACTTATTACAGTAGGACAACCGGACAGAGTAACAAACCATTCCGACATGCGAAGACATGCTGCGAGCATGTGTGTAATTGACTTAGTGAAAATTGGAAGGACGCATACCTTTGGGCTGAGTTCCACCGTAGCAGTTACCATTCTAGTATTCAGACAGTTTTGTTTGAGGCATTACATGAGCAGTAACATTAAACTCCCTGTTGGATTAGGGTGGGTGACAACCTAATCACGGGTCCAGGACTTGTACTCAAAACTCTTGGGGAGACTGCTTAGATCGGAAATCGTTTGGCGGCAACGCGTGAGCGTCAGGGAAGCTGATGAGCTTAGGAAACGCTGGAAGATCGCTGTAGGCGATCGTATCATGTTGAAAATCTCACCCTGGGAGGGTGTGGTACGCTTGGGAAGCGTGGCAAGCTTAACTTACGTCACGTTGAGTTATTCAGAATTTTGGAAAGAATCGGTCACGTCGCCTACAAACTCGAGTTACCCGAGGAATTGGGTAACGATCACGATGTCATTTATGTCTCGAACCTAAAGAGCTTGTTGTCGGATGAAACACTTGTGATACCTTTGCTAGAACTGAAGATTGGCGAAAAGTTGCAGTTTGTCGAAGAACCTATAGAGATCATGGACTGGGAGGTCAAGGTGTGTAAACATAGCCGTATTCTGATTGTTAGAGTTCGTCAGAACTGAAGACGTAAACCGGAGTTCACGTGGGAACGCGAGGATCAGTCTTTCCTAATGATCAATCTAAATCTGGCACTACTGGTGAATTTCGGGACGAAATTCCTTTTCAAGTTGGGGATGATGTGGCACCCGGGGGAAATCTGCAACAATCTTGATTTATCATTTCACTTCTTGTACTTGCTTGACAAATTTCGGGATGAAATTTCTTTCAAGTTTGGGAGGATGTGACAACCCGGGCTTTCAAGGTTAGTGTCAGTGTCTCTTATGCGATCCTGTTTCTTGTTATTCCTTGCTTGTATGCCTTGCGATGATAAAAACTAGTAAATGCTTGTAACTAGAATGTAGTTGCTAGTTGCTATTAGATATGCCTACTTATGTGTCGAATAACTAATTTGGGGGAACTAACATTGTTAGCACGTTGGGCTGCAAGTCATTATGCCACATTAGTGGGTTAACACATGGTTAACATTTCACTTCGGCCCAAACTAACACAAACCGAGCCCAACCGATCTCATTCGTATTCTGATTTAATCTGGGCCGGTTGTGTTAACAAGATAGATTAGGCCCGGTAAGTATATCTTTATTAAAAAGGAATTCGCCCCACTTGCTTAAGGAATTGGACCTATTTGTACTTGTACGTAACCTCCTCATATTATACACAATTAAGTTATCAAACCCTACTTCCCCTCCCTTGACTTGCGATTGGCAGGAGAAACCCCCCCCCCCCCCTTTCGAGGCTTCCTCCTTTGGATCAGGTGATTGGTGAGTGAAACCATATTCATATTGATTTCTGTTTGATGATCCAGTTATGTGATTATAGATGTGTGTTGATATTGTGTTCTTGTTTATGTGAAACTCTATAGACCTTAATCCTTCGTATAAACTGTATGTAATAAGGGTTGTGATAAGATGTTGGCCTTAGTAATGCTGGATGACATATAATTACATATGTGTGAGGTTAGTTTGTTAGAAGTACAACTATGTGCATTATCCGTAATGAATGATGATGTGATGGATTCATCTTGTTGATTAACTAACAACTTAGAAAGTTAAAATACACCATGAAACAAACAGTATATGGACGAACTAGAATGTGAGTATGACCGAATTGTTTAAGCTTTGTGTAATTAGATTTTATTATTGGGAGCATATCGATGAACTGTTAGCTTGATTTTAGAATTTCCATGAAATGAGATGGTGATTTGATGGGGTGGTTGTTTGTAAAAGTCAAGAGATATCACATGGGTTTTTTGACAATTGTGAAGGAAATAAAAGATAAATGGCAGACAACTTAAGATTAGGCAATTCCTTTTATTGGACCACTTGACCTTATTGGGCTGACATATCACATGATATATACACTATTTGATTGAATGCAATGATGAATCTCATCAGATCACATGTGATTGTATTGAATGACTAATTCTTTTGTCAAAAACATGGCTGACAATATTAACACAAATTACAATCCTACTGGGCCTCAACTGTTTGAACAAGTAAATCACGTGATGTATTATATAATTGAATTGAGTAATTGGGCAACATGAAACTGATTTCGTGAATTATGGCCTAGGGGAAATGATCACATATGTACACAGATATTGCACCTCGATGTGATTTAATAAACTAGTTGAACATTTGGGCTTTACATCAAATTGATTTGGGCCGTAAACCATCAGTCAGCCACACAGTCCTATGCGGACTGCTGGAACATTTGGGCCAGGTCTGGGATTGGGTTGCACACCCTCAGCTAGTCGCATGTCACTCATGGGCCTAGGGCTCATCTGGGCCACGGGTCCAGCTCTTTTCACAGAAGCCCAGTCACACAAGTTTTAGGGAGGGGTTGGCTTTAGTCGGGTTCTGCATGATAATTGGGCCGTCCATTTTTAGGACATATGTATTGGTTTGCAAGTTGTTTATTGAGACATGAAGTTGCAATATAGACTCGTATGAGGGCCAAATACTTGCTAGATGAATACGCGATGGTAATTGACTAATTACGTTGCATGATTTCTTGTCACAACTTATATGTTTACCTGAATGTGAACCGAACCACTTGACATGTACCATGGTGTGATATGAACTTGTGTTGTGATTGAAACTAGGACCCAAACACTTTCTATGATTTGCGTAATGATATGTGTTCTGCTTACTTGCAACCTATGTAATGAATACAAAGAACTCATGTTTTATGTGTATACGAAATTGACTGACTTTGGTAACCACGGTAGGGAATGGTTGACCAACTTGGAATGGGTAAAGTAAATTAACAATCCGAGCAAACCGAAGGTGAGTTCATTACTTTTGAGCATGCGTCCCGGTGGTTTGGGATAGTCAGTGGGTATCCCGGGGAGGGATAAATTGTTTGGGTAAAATTAGGATGTTGGATAATATTCTCACTCTCTATCTCTAAAGTCCCATCTTTTGCTATCGTGGGTGGTAGCGGGATATTAGTTGGTAGCGCTACTTAGGTTTGGCACCCTCACCCCGTTTCCTAAGAGAGGGCGGGTGTGAACTAATGACCCAGTCGGGCCCAGTGCTTTGATAGGAGCACTGGGGAAGGGGAAACACATACATCAGGAGCCGTCTTGTTCAGTATCGAGATATTATCAACATTACTTTCAGATTTAAATTCAATGGATTAACTAAACACTTGGTAACCAACGTTTTCGTAAAACTATGAACTCACCAGCGTTGTCTGATACACGTGTGTGCATGCTCGCAGGTCGTTAGCTGTCCTGGATTTGGAACTTGCTGTCTGGAGTGGCTGGAGTGGTCATGGGTCGACTAGATGGATACAAGCACTGGAATTATTGATATGAAACGTTGGTTTTGAAACAGTTAAACTATGATTTCTTTTATTTGCTTCCGCTGAACATGTTGGTTTACAATTAAACTTATTAATGTTACTTTTCATTAATAATTGGCATTTTCATTTACAAACTTATTTTGAGTTCAACATGATTGGTGGCTCGTTGTTGGTACGTCACACGCCTAGCAGGGGTATTCCCTAGGTGGTATTTTGGGGGTGTGACATTAATCATTTTCACATACATGCTAAGCTATGGCCTCGGAACGCATCTAATGCACAAGTTCTTATGTACTACCACACATTGCCACTCTCAACCAAAGAAAGAATTATCATAAATGCAAAGGTGTGCCCCAAATGCTCACCATATAAAGACAAAGGTTTGTCGACACTTTGTTTTGGTACAATGTTAAGCCTACAATTCAGACTGGCACTTGTTTTTTTTTAATTTTCAAAAATTTCCCCCATCCCCACACATAGGATACATTGTCCTCAATGTATGGCTTTGGAAGGAATGATCACTGCAAAACAATATTTTTTTTCTTCTTTTTTTAAAATAATATTTACACCTTAAACTAGAACACCCCCAACTTTCTCAACCTTTAACATCAAAACATCACAGCTCCACCCATACATCCAAACCATAATATTTAAAAGAAATAAGAAACAACTATATAAGATAAGATAAGATACAACCTAACTAGTAATACCACGGTCGGGGTGGCCCAAAGATGGACGTCATGACGTCCGACAACTTTCCAAACCCAAATTCACCTTGACCGCTACTACTACCTTCTTCACCTCCTTCAGGTTGTTGAACAGCTTCATTCATAACCTAGTCTTGATGAGGATCCACCCACATGGAATGATGCAACGACAGCGTAGGGCATGAAACACTACCATCAAACGGTGGCAAGGTAGTGTAATCCATAATCGGCCGGTCAGCCACAACAGGCTATCCCGCATGCCAAGCATCATGCATATGTCGGTTCTTATCATCCAAATATCTTTTGTTCATCTCCTGCTCGAATGCGTAAGCATGTGTGCGATTCCATGCCTCCTGCCGATCAAACCCTTGTTTTAATGCACGTTCCATACTTGACCCCATAAACGTCTCATGATCAAATGATGCTTGCATAGTTCTGGCTCAATGATAATACTTGGGGGTCGAGTATTGATCACCACCTCACGCATAGTCCCCTGATGGGCCCAGTTCGGGTCATGATCCGCGTAATCAAACGGTGTCATTCTCGCATAAGCAGATCGATGTGGCCCGCTCCTTTGAGCACCCCGAGTGGACCTGGCTTCCTCCGTCTCCATCGCCACATGTTCACTTGGATTATCTTGGTAATCATCATCCCACTTTGGGGTGCTTCATCGTCGCTATCCGGCTCACCCGCTTCGCCCAGTAGCAACGGTCTCGCATCAGCTTTCAATACACTCCATCTTTGCTCCTCGCTTTTCAACTTGTGATACCTCTCCGACTCTTTATACTCCCGACCAATACCCAACTTTTTCAAATAAAATAGCTTATGCCTTTTAGGTGCTCCTCTATCTTTAGCACCAATAGCACTGTAACACCTCTCTTTTTATACCTTCCTTTATTTAGAAAGCTCACCCTGTATTCCATTTAAGGAAACTCGTATTCTTTCGAAATCACATTTCCGTTGCTAGACCGTATAAACTGACACTTTTATCGTACTAAAACGTGATCATTTTATCTAAATGATACTTCGAATCATCGTGCTTGTCTTATATTCAAATTAAATACATCTTTAATATGTATTCGTCTCACCTATGTAGGATCGTTTGCGGACCCAAACGAGTCATTCAGAAGAGTTTATCTCAGTTTGAGCGGCGGAAACGAACAAACCGAGTTCAATTCAGCGAGATTTCACTTTAAACTGTTGTTGTATTGATAACGAATGCGATTACAGACCTAACAACACTTCGGCAGCACTTCGTGGCTCACCGGAAGAATCTCTTGAAAAAGTTACAACTGAACTAACCAACTCACCTATATATAGTATGTTAGATTTCGCTTGAAGCTTGATACATATGTTCAAGCGAAATCTTCAATTACAATTCAAGCGAAATCTTCATGACATTTTATCTTCAAGCGATATCTTCAATCTACAATCCGAGACTCGACATAAGACGAAGACGACAGATGACTGCACCAACAGACTCCCCCTCAGATGTTGGCGAGTCTTAAGTGTCGAGTCTTTGCATCTTCAGTCTTTATCAGTCTTTGATCTTCCTCTGAAGAATTTGTCATTGCAAGAATCCTCAATCTCTATCTTCATCATCAACAACCTTCTCTCTCTCAAATGTTGAATATCATGATGTCTTCAGACTCTTCCTCTCAATCTGCTGGGATCGTAGTCTGGAATTCACTTTCCACAGATTCTTAGATCGTAACCTGGCACTTCATCACTCTCAAGTTTCAGAACCTGGCTAACCTGCAAAAACTCTACCCAAAAATAAATTTTCTGATAACCATTTTGTAGATACGATTTTCAAGTCTAATTTATCACTTGCAGGAATAACATTTATATTTCAAAACAATTTTTCATTTCATTTCAACATTCTTCAAGCAATTTCACCCAAACCATTTGTTCATCATGTTTAGCACTTGGAATTTTGAAAATCAGCTCTTCAACACCAGTTGTCGAAAATCTTTTTAAATTTTTCAAACTTTATGCTAAAACACACTAAAATCTTTTTGGATTTTTTACTGAAATAGAAATGCAGAAAATGAAATATTTACAAACAATATTTTTGTGAGTTTGTGCAAGAGGATCATATCAGTTTCTGAGACAAATCACCAACACCGTTAAGCTTCATTTCATTTTAAGCTCTAAACAATTCACCTAGATTGTCAGTATGTTTGTCCACTTAAATTTTCACACAAAGTTCAATTGATCCGAGATACGATATTAATGTTTTAAGCACTTGAACTCATTCGTGTGTCCTACCACTTGAATATATTCCCGTATCCAGATCCCAATATTCAGTCTCACAGGTGAGTATACCACAGATGATATCTGTCAGGGGAATAAATTATGCAACCGTGATAGCTCAGGTCAGAACTTCCGTTCAGCAGAGAGCCTAGTTGACTTTTAGGTGTGTCCCCTTTAGAGGATCTTTTGAATTACAACAGCCATGATTAGCATTTTTCAATGTTTCATCATTTTTTAGCTGAGGGTGGTGCTATATTTCAAGCAAGCAGAAAGTATTCTCCGGGGAGTAGGCCATTGCTTCCGCAAAATCAGAAGTCCCTGGATAATACCCCAGATATCACTGAGCATAAAGACCTAGTACCTCAGAATAAGGGACCTTTCAAACAAGATTTCAGGGGTTACCTATATATCCAAGAAGTTGTTAACCCACAGAACAAGCAAGTTTGAAATTTAGATTTATATCTCGTCACAATCTACTAAATGTGTAAAAATCTACTGACACATCATCAGTGAGACCGTTTATCACTTTTTTATCTTACCAAATCTTTAGCATGCTGTGATCGTCCACTGATGTACTATCATTTCCTCTTTTATGCAACAAAAACTCATTTTTCATTTTATCATGTTTTTGACTTTTTCAAATTTTCAAATGTTTTTGGATTTTCTAAGAAATTCTTACTCCCCCTAAAATGCAAACACATTTTAGGAAATTTGAAAACAAACTGTACAAGTAACATGACAACTGATATCGAATTGCCTCAATTCTCCATCTACTTGGCATAAACAATCAGAACTCCCCCTCACAACAAACTATTTTTCCATCGATTTCAAAACACTTAAGTTTGTTTTAATCAAATGGTTTTTCCGGAAAATAAGTTTTGTTGATTTTATCACTTGTAAAATTGGGGTTTGGTTCATCACCTTGTCTATCAACCATTTGTAGAAAATCAGATACAACTTAATGTCCCTGATTTACCACTTGTAACCATCACAAACATACAACTCAAACCTGTTTTTTTCAACCAATTTACCATCTTTTGATTGAATTCTCAAGGTGCCGATTCCTACTCCTCGCTTACATACCTGGGAGTTCCGGCAATTCCTGCAAAAATTCTCAAAAAATTTCAATTTTCAAACAAACAACATAAGAATGATGCTGATTCATGATCCACGATTACCAACTTGGGATCTCCGGCAAGTCAGGTTTTTACTCTTTGAAAAATATATCCACCCAAGCCTGACCTTCCTTGGGTGTAACAATCTCTTCATTATCTTTTCTTTCAACTAACCTGTGACCTCCTCTTTTGGCAGCATAAAATTCTTTAACACTTTTGGCCTTACCATTGATCATTTTGCCAAAAATGTGTTTCACTGTTCAGTTGAGAGCTTTATCAACATCAAATTTCTTCTTGTCAGAATAAAATTGATTTGAAATTTCAACTTTCCCAACTCTCTTTTTAAAATTTTTAGCACTCAAAGATGGAAAATTCACATCATCCACTTTTAAAACTGATTTTTCAACCTTTTCTTTAACAACTTTTGGCTCCTCTGATTTTGTGGAATCAGATTCATCACCAGAACTGTTTCCTGAACCCTTAACAACCCATTTTTGATTTATCAGATTTTCTTTTCTTTTAATCACATTCTTTGAACATTCTCCCTTCTCAAAGATTGAATTTTCAAAGCCTGTGAACTTTTGGGTTGAAAGTTCAGTTTTCTCAACAACTTTCTCTTTCAGTTTACCAGATACTTCCTGTTTTGGTTTGAATGTTTTCGGACAATTCCTAGCAACATGACCAGCAATCTTGCACTGAAAACAGGTTCTAGTTTCTATCTTCTTTGGAACATGATTTTTCTTCAACTCTTCTTGCTTTTTGGCAAGGAATTCCTGATTTGTCTGCTTTCTGAATGCTTGATCTTTCTCATCATCTAAAGTATTTCCTGAAACAAACACAGTTTTTGGTTTAGAAAATTTTTCATTTTTATAATTTCTCGGTGGTACAAAACCTAATCCTTTCTTTTTGAAATTACGATTATGGTTTGGTTTCTTTTGAGAACTGTAACCATAATTGTAACCCATTTTCTTGTTAAATCTTTGTTGATCTCTTGAAGTGTATTGTTTAGGTTTATCAGTAAGATTTAAATCTTTCATTTCAAAAATATTAATTTCTGTTAATTTGAAAACCTTTTTGATCAATTCAGTTTTAACACCTCTTAATGGAAAATCTTCATCAGAATATAATTTGTCAGAATCTTTTAAAGTATATGCCACTTTAAATGATTCATCATTCAAATTAGATTTTGATATCAAAAACTCTTTATCATAAACCCGTTTCTCCTTTTTGACTGTTGACTTTGACGAATCGGACTCAGACTTTGACTTGGATTTGGACTCTGGTTTTGACTCCTCTATGTCATCTTTGTCTAACACCTGATCGACCACACTTTTTATCAATTTTGACTCATGATCAGTATCGGACGACGTGTACGTGACATCAATATTTTCTGGCAAGTTATCCGACGGCCCAGACTCCCATTGTAAGTTTATTGCCTTTTCGACTCTTTCGGAATTTGGATTTCGAGGTAAAAATCCATTTTCGACCGGGGGCGGACATCTAGTGTAGTCCACACTTGGTTTCTTACCAGAACTTGTCATTTATCTTTTGTCACGGATTTCTTTTCTTCGGACATCTTCACATCTTCAAACGTCTTCAATTCTTCCACAACCGGATAAATCCTGTCAACAACAAAAGTAGAACATGAGTAACTGTCTAATAATTTCTTAACTTTCTCAGTTTCTATCTTTTGTGTTGCCAACTCAAGCTCGAGATCTGCACATTTCTTAATGTTATAGTTTGCCGTATCAAGCTGTCTCAGATAAGCTATCTTCAAAGTATTCATAGCTTCAGCTTGTTCACCATTTGAATCAGTATACTTGTTGATTTCTCTGTTCATTGTATCATATGATTCTTTCAATCTGTTTATGTTGTGCAGCAAATCATTGTTTTGCTTGATTAAAGAATCACAATTCATGCACTTTTCAGGATCTTTGACAGATTCTGCATCAACTTTGATCTCAAATTCAGGAACTTCTTTGACTGTTCTGTTGGATTGTAAAAATTCAGCTCTTCTCTTTTTCTCAGCTTTAGCTTCAGCTTTTAATCTTTTTTCTTCTTCTTCCTCTTCTTCGTTCTTTCTTCGTCTTTCTTCAGCTGCTTCCATGACTTTTCTGCACCTTTCTGCACATTTCAAATCATAAGCATTTGCAAAGAAAGCATTAACATTTGAAGTGTCTTTGGACATCTCTTTGGCCATAAATTCTTGATCTGAGCAAAAATTGTCCCAACTGAAACCTTCAGCTAATTTTTCATTGTCTTGATCTGCTAAACACAATTTGCTATTTGTTGGAACATATTTATCCCAACTAAAACCACTATCCTTTCCCAGACAAGCTTTCTTTGAATCTTTAATCTCCATCATTCCATGTGCAGTTTGTGCCTGATGCAGTGCTGGTGGTGTGATTTGATAATAAATCGCCTTTTTGTGATAATCGTTGTTTCCAAAATGATTCTGGGCTCCAGTAGCTTCACGATTTTTGCACTCTCTCTTGAAATGCCCCTTTTCCCTGCAACGAAAACATGTAACTTTGGACTTATCAAAGCCTAAGTTTGAAACACTTGCATCAAGAAAATCATTTCTTCCTGTAATTTGTTTAAACTTCTCAGCTCTTCTCATTACACTGGCCATGCACCATTTAATATCCATTAATTCCATTTCCTCAGCATCGATTTGATCGTAATCTTCTTTCGTGAGCATTGGATTACCGATCTTACCGGCCACAAAACTACTATAAGATTCCAACACCATTCCCAACAAAGACATTTGATTTTTAGCAACCTCTTCAGTATAATCTTGATCATTTTCAAGACTTAGAACAATATTGCACTGAAGTTTTCTTCCGTTCTTTGTTGCTGAAATGTTTGGATCAAATGATGAAAATCTTGTGCTTCTTGAACCCTGAGATGATCTCTTTTCAGAAGAATCTTTCACACTGTAAACAGTTTCGATCTTTGGAGAATGATTTATTGTTCCAGTAACACCACTCTTGTAATACAAGCTGATATCTTGTTCTCCATCGTAATTCTTCATCCTAGCAATCTTTCTTTGCTCCATTTCTTGAGCTTCCATGTGTTTGATGAAATCTCCCAATGTCATTTTCTTATAATCTGTTTTGTTTGACCGCAACATCATCAGAAATGTTCCCCATGTTTCATATGGTAGCGCATCTGCAAGTTTTTCAACCAACTCATCAGTATCTTTCTTAACACCAAGTTTCGTCATATTTCTCACCAAGTTACAATATCTATCAATTAATTGCTTGACACTCTCATTTTTCAATCCCCGAAATAAGTCAAATTCCTTTTTCATGAGAGACATCTTATTCCTGAGCATATCATCACTTCCAGTAAACTTTGCTTCCAACTCTGTCCATATTGAATATGCAGTTCCATCATGTTGAAGCAGTATCAAAATATCTTCTTTTATCGCTTGCTGAAGCAGACTCACCATCAATTTCTCATCTCGATATTTCTTTTTATCTACAGTAGTCATTTCTCTAAGTGTCAACGGAGTACCATTCACAACATTGTCCTTTGTGGGTTTAACATACGGCTCTTCAGTGTGTTCCCACGCATCCAAGTGATACGCCTCAACCCAATTTCCAAACCTTTCGGACCATCCATTGTAATCATCAATATCCATGAGTTTTGGTGGTTTCTGAGACGTCCCTGTTTCATTTTCATGCAAAGCACTCTGAGTAACTGTAACTGGACTAGCAAAAGCATTGTAAAAATCTTCGTCCATTTTTCGGAATTCAAAAATTTCACACACCAGTAAGTTCAAGCGAAATCACCAAGTCAATCACAGTTCAAGCGAAACCTTTTAACTGAAATAAATCCCTGAAGAGAAATCAGATCTTAAACTCAAGCGAAATCTTAAGTCAAATCTTTTTAAGCGAAATCATCAAATCAGTTTTAATTCTCAAGCGAAATCATCCACCTAATGCATCTTCAAGCGAAATCTACCTGATCTGAAACGAGCTTCAAGCGAAACCAATAAATTTTGATCTTTCAAGCGAAAACTTCAATTTCGCTTCAGACACTAACTTGTTCAAGCGAAATCATACACAAAACTTATATTCTCAAGCGAAATCAACCTATTTTCAAGCGAGCCTGGATGACATCATCACGTTCGGTCTGGTTTTGATCTGATTGAATGAGTAAATGGCCGAATTAGGTTCTTAAACTCTCAAGGGTTTGTTAAAACATGTTTTCGCACAATATGTGAGAGTTTGAACCGATTTGAACCGTAAAAAGTTGATTAATTTTGAAAGAAGGTGTAGAAAATCAGAAAACGTGGCTGAATTGGTATGAACTCTTCCTCCTGAGCTCTGATACCAATTGTAGGATCGTTTGCGGACCCAAACGAGTCGTTCAGAAGAGTTTATCTCAGTTTGAGCGGCGGAAACGAACAAACCGAGTTCAATTCAGCGAGATTTCACTTTAAACTGTTGTTGTATTGATAACGAATGCGATTACAGACCTAACAACACTTCGGCAGCACTTCGTGGCTCACCGGAAGAATCTCTTGAAAAAGTTACAACTGAACTAACCAACTCACCTATATATAGTATGTTAGATTTCGCTTGAAGCTTGATACATATGTTCAAGCGAAATCTTCAATTACAATTCAAGCGAAATCTTCATGACATTTTATCTTCAAGCGATATCTTCAATCTACAATCCGAGACTCGACATAAGACGAAGACGACAGATGACTGCACCAACAACCTACAAAACTCACACTTATGTTACGAACAAACTAACGTGAATACGCATTTTAATACCCTTTATATGTAAAAATGCCTATTTATACGCTCACAAACTTGAGTTATGTTTTTTTATATTTAGTTTCTACCTAAGTACATGTTAAACTTATAACTTATACATTAAAAACATCATACATATCGAACTTGAGGGGCCGTATGTGTCAAAATGGGAAAGTTCATCGGCTGACTCAAGACGCGACATGCGACAAAGAGGGTGTCCCCCTCCGCAACATGCCTAAATGATTGATCCGCAACAGTCTCAATCCAGCTACGGGATTGGCTCTCTTTTGGCCCTTCACTCCCAACTAACTCTCTTTATTACCTTCCTAACACCCATTCCTAATCCCCCACTATATATACACCTATTCCCACACACTTTTTCACTTTACCAACACCTAAATCACTCACAAATCCTCCATAAAAGTCCCTAAATTTCTCTGATTTTGAGCAGAATCTTTAAGGGATTCAAAGTGAACTCTAGCTCACTTCCACAACTATTTCTTCTTGTTTCTTCTTTTGTTTTCACTTGGATAACCTCTAGGAAGGTTTTCACAAGATTACCATGGTAATCTAAGGTGAAACCTCACCATATTTGAGGTCCAAAGTGACATGTACATTCTGATTTTGTTCATATTGTTGTAACTTTGTTTTCTTCTACTTTTTCTCACCGTTTCTTCTTCAACAAAGCTTGGAACACCTCTAGGAGTGTTTCCACAAGATTACCAAGGTAATCTAAGGTAGGACATCACTAATTTGAGGTCTAAACTTTCTGTTTTGAAGGAACTTGGTTAAACTTTTATAAAACATAACTTTTCTTACTTGAATCTTGTACCTAGCAACCTCCTAAACCTAACAATGGTTGTGGAGCTTATTGGAGATGATTCTTACAAGTTTAGATGTACAAACAACCTCTAAACTTTCTGATTTTTTAGGGTTCAATACAACCCACAAGTGTTGAAATCACATAAGTTTGCCATAGTTCATATGGTGAGACTTATATTAGATGCAAATGTGAACATTGGATGCTTTGGCATTCCTAACTTGATTCCACACCTCACTTGATGTTTTTGATTGATAATCCAAGTAGCTTTCTAGTAAAAAAGTGACATAACCCCATCTAGCCTCTGACAGTTAGTTAACTCTTTCCATGTCGTGGTGGTTCACCCGGGTTATAGATTACTTGCCTACTTAACATATATTAGTTAGTGCTTTTATTTCTTGTTATTCATGACCCTCCGAATCATCCTTGTGGTGATTTTGTGTAGTGGTGAATCATATAAAAACGTTAAACCTCCATGCTTGACTTACATGAAAATCTATAATAACTATGATGGACTTAGTTTTAGGTTATTGATATAACTATATACATATACATATCTATATAAAACAAGGCTGAATTTGTGATATTAATCGAACCATGATTATTCATTATAAACTTTGGTTATCATATCTACGATCTAAGATTCTCATAATTAATTCTATTGGGCAATTAGAACCCATGAAACGACACATAACTTAGTGTCATAACGAGTACTAAGAACTAGATAATACTTTTGTACTTTAATTTCTAAATCCCGAAACTTACCACTCCCTAAACATCATGTAACCTTACCATTGATTCCTTATTCACAAACAACTCGTCACTCACAGATAATCAGAAAAACTTATGCAATATTGTAAGTATACTCGACGCCTTTTTTACCATTTTTACACTTTTTAGGTGCAACATGTTTACATAAATAAAACACATACAATATACATACTTTTATGCAATCATACATACAAACAATCCAATACATGCTTACTATTATGTTATGCTTGATTCGTATTTTCTGGGTTTGTTCGTTTTGTGATAAACTTGTCATTAACTTCGTACGAGCCTACCCTTAACATGTATAGCGCTATAGGAGTAACGCACCGCCTGTGAACATTGGGTTAGGTTATTCATTCATACTTGCATTAAACTTTGGGTTGACTTGTTTGTTCACATGCCGGTTTATACGTTAATCTTGATGACTAGGTTTTCCATGTGGATTGTTCATTTTATACCTATATGCTAGTACACTAAACTTGTATACTCTCCAATACTTTTGTATTGAACTATACTTTAAAACATGATACAGGTTTATGATGATATCGATGTTGATGATGCGCGGAACTTAGTAGCATACCTAGAAACGCATTTCAAACTTTAAATACTTGTTGTAATGTAATTCATTTGTTTCAATTGTTGTATTCTATTTCAAACAATGTATTTGATTCTTTTAGCAATAAAAGGAAATGTATTATTAACTTGTCACACTAATGTTATGAAGTCTCTTATAATCTCGTTTTCGTCTCACTCTGATGTTTCCGCCATCGGTTGGGGTGTGACAGATTGGTATCAGAGCCATAACTATAGGGAATTAGGAAAATTGCCATGCTTTTGACCTAGTCTATAGTTAAGCACCATACTTGATTTATGTGCTAGATTCTTGAAATGTCGTTTATATGTTAAATTCTTGAAATGCCTTTTTATGTGCTCATACTTGTTTTACTGTTCCAAAACATACACCTTTCCTAAGGCCACTTTACACAATCATGTTAAACTCAAAAACACTCATATTATACAAACGAGAGAACTTCACCAAAATAGGCGTGAAACCCACAATTTGGTGAACGACTCTCAATCCGCTCATTCGTTTCTTTTCACGAGATTCCCCATCAAGTGAGGAGTGAAATCCTCAGCTTGATGGAGAATTTCCATTTCAAATCTAGTGGACTATCGTCAACGTGTCGGAATTAACTTTCTTGACCCGACAAGTACTAACCACACTTAGGGTACGACGTTGTCAAGTAAGGGGTGAAACCCGCACCTTGTCAACTAGTCCCACTCCTTGATTTTCAAAATCCAGTCAAGTCTTGAATTTTTGATTGATTTGGAACATGTAGTAAACGGAAGGGTGAATACCATTAACCAATATTAGGCCAAATCATTCTTCCCAAACTCAAAAGAACTTTCAACCACTTTGGTTTAGTCAAAAGTTCTGTTTTGGAACAATCCAAGTTTTTATCAAATTTCCATTTTACCAATATCGGTTTTTCGCTTATCACAATTCAACTTTTCTTTTCAAAATTGAAATTATTTTCACAATGGTTACACACATTATACTAAATCTTTTCATACACTTATACGTTATTCACATGCATGATTTCAAAAACGTCACCAACAAGATTTACATTACTCGTAATCCCAAATTGGAGGCATATCATCAAGATAGGAGTGATTTCCTTACCTTGACGATTAGCTCCGCTCCTTCCCTTCTTAAAACGACCTCACCAACGAACTAGGGATGATTTCCTTACCTTGGCGATCGTTACCAAACTTCCTTTTCAAGAGATTTTATTATGTCAACCACACGATCAAGTTTTATACCTAAATCGTTTACCATTTTTTCAAAATTCCAACTTATGAAAATTTTCAAAATTCATTGTTTTATCAAACGTATTTCTTACCCTACAATCCATTTTTCATGAATCACCTACACGAAATTCCTAAACATACCATAAACGTTTTATCACCCGATTTTCAAACCTTTACGAAATGCTACCTATCAACATAATCGGTCTAATGAAACTTGCCCACAAACTTCATACTCAACCTAATCACTAAAGCACGCTCACATTTACAATTATACTAAAGACATTTGTTCTCAATCGAAAACCAAACCAACTTTCTCACACGCTTATAAAACCTTGTAGATGTTATGAGATCATTTTGCTAAAACTCTTTTCAAAATCAAGATCATTTTGCTATAACTCTCTTTTTAAAATCAATAGGATCATTTTGCTAAAACCATTTTCGAAGACACTAAGTCATCTTGCTAAAATTATTTTCAAAGACCAAAGTCTTCACGAGAATTTTCGAAGTACAACTTTACTTATTTTAATACAAAACCCTTTAAATGATGCAAACTTACTGTTTTCAACAACCATTTCATACACCACACAATACATCATTTCAATTCCAAACACGTGGGCAAGGAGACTTCATAGAAACCGAGAATCTCCAACATACGTAAATACCCCATTCCTTTTGAAACAATAATAGCATATCCTTATCTTTTCAAAATACATCTCGTATAACTAATAGATGTTTTATATTCTTTTGACATTCACAAACTTGATTCTACGTTCCAAGTCAAACTCAATCTACTTTTGATTCAATAAACTCAACGTTTTGCTCAAACAACTATACATGCATATCATCGTACACATTTTAGTCAATATTTCACGACAATCTCACACATATAATTCGTTTTTTTCATACTCAAAACTTCTTGATCATTTTATATGCTTAAATTCGTTGTGTCTCAATTTATACTATGTACACAATTGTTATCATTCATACTTATACTTATGTTAATACTCATACTCATACTCATACATTCGTACCTATACGTGAGCGTAACCTAAGGGGTTCACTTACGTTGGTCTCATACATATTTAAACATAATCATGCATACATGCTACATTCTTATACACACACATTCTTATTTTCAAAATTAATGTATACCCTGACTCATACACAACTAGTACAAACTATGTGGATCATGCGACGACCAATATAATCGCGGGTGCACACGGGGTTATAATAGTGGTAGGCGCATGAAAACCATAGGGTGTACTGCTGTGTATGATATGACACGGAACATAACATGACACCAATTAACGAAAAAGACGTAACATGGTTAAAACATGATGGATACACCGCTGGTACTTCCTATATATAAGTGTTTTCTCCATGTTACCAAACTTTCATAAAACGTGCCATGAGAAATTCGGTGTTTTACAGACCATGTTTATACACGATTACACAAACTTTAACAACTCACTAACGCACTGCTAAACGTGCGATATCTGATTATCCATGATGAAACCTCATCCTCAACACTTCATATTCGTTTTATGTCAAATAATCATACCATTCCTATCATTGCATTCACCTACTAGATTGTTCGTTCACTCTTATACCTCCATTATTCTCAATTATTCTTTGACTTTTATACAAACCTGGTTTGCAATAAATCAATTTAATATTCAAACCCTAAAATACTTCCTTGCTTTCTAAAACTATTTTCCATCCTTTATTTATGCGCAAACATACTTAGTCGGCAATTACCCCAAAACCGTTTTATTAAATACCTAACTTTCTCGTTTCTCACAAATAAACAATTTCCTACAGACATGTGATTTTATTGATGCTCTTTATAACCTATAAAACATTCTTACAACCTACGATGTGAGTCACACTTTACATCAAAATACACTTTATTTTATACAAAAACATTTCTTCTTAGGTAACAAATTTTAGAAATACCTCTCCATTGAGTTATTCAAACTTGTTTAAGCTCACTTTGCCTATACACACACGTGCACATTTTACTTACAATTAATGCCTCAAGTCACCTTAGTTAAACAAACTACTTTTACAAATCTATTCTGTTGTTCACCAAAATTTCCGTACATATTCAACACACTTCAAAACTTCAAAATCACGATTTTAGTCAATGATTTTCGCCAAAATACCATTTTACAAAGTCTTCCTCTTGAATAAATTTCGAGATGAAATTTCCTAAAGGAGTGGAGACTGTAACGCCTCACTTTTTATAACTTCCTTTATTTAGAAAGCTCACCATGTATTCCATTTAAGGAAACTCGTATTCTTTCGAAATCACATTTCATTGCTAAGCTGTATAAACCAAAACTTTTATCATACTAAAACGTAATCATTTCATCTAAATGATACATCGAATCATCGTGCTCGTCTTATATTCAAATTAAATACATGTTTGATACGTATTGTCTCACATACAAAACTGACACTTATGTTACACACAAACTAATGTGAATACGCATTTTAATACCCTTTCTACGTACAAATGCCTATTTATACGCTGATGTGTTCAAAATGCAACATATAAATTACATCAAATGAGGCATAAACTAACCTTTTTTAGTACTAATGTTGGAAAAAAGCTTGTTTCTTTCTTCCTTTTGAATTTACAGGACCAAACAAAAAGAACAAAAAGAGCAAATAAGCAGCCAAAACCAACATAAATACAAAACGAAGGAATAAACGTGACATGCTCGACCCCTCAGCAGCATCCCCAAAGCAAAAACAATGAAACAAAACCTGACCACGGGGCCGTGCCCAGCTTTGTGATGCACCTATCTTGTCCTTACCTGATGGAAACGACGATTTTGTCGTATATTGGGATGCATCTAACTTAGGCCTTGGCTGCGTTCTCATGCAAAGAAACAAAGTCATTGCCTACGCTTCAAGACAGTTAAAGATCCACGAGAAGAACTACATGACTCATGATCTTGAGTTAGGCGTTGTAGTTTTTTCTCTCAAAATTTGGAGACACTACCTTTACAGTACTAAATTTGTGGTTTTCAAAAGTCTCCAACACATCTTCAATCAGAAAGAACTAAATATGAGGCAATGACGTTGGGTTAAACTTCTAAACGACTATGACTGCGAAATTTGCTACCATCCTGGTAAGGCGAATGTCGTGGCTGATGCGCTTAGTCGTAAGGAACGTGTTAAACTTCACTGTGTTCAAGTTCGATCTGATATTCAAACACGCATCTCTTAAGCTCAACATGCTTTTGTTACAAAGGACAATGGATTATTCTATTACATGAATCATTTGTGGGTTCTCAGTCAAGACAATCTCCGCACCTTATTAATGGATGAAGCTCATAAGTCTCATTATTTAATCCATCCTGGTGCAGACAAAATGTATAAGGATCTTTGAACCCAGTATTGGTGGCTGGGTATGAAGAAAGACATTGCCTTATATGTATCCAAATGCCTAACTTGTCTTACAGTTAAGGCCGAGAAAGGATTTATACAGCCAAGTTCATCACCATGGGGAGCACCGATCTTATTTGTTAAGAAGAAAGACGGATCGATGCGTATGTGCATTGAGTACCGTGAATTGAACAAAGTCACGATTAAAAATCGGTACCCACTACCAAGAATCGATGATCTGTTTGATCAACTGCAAGGAGCTCGATTCTTTTCTAAGATCGATTTACGCTCAGGATATCATCAATTAAAGGTACAGGAAGAGGACATTCCTAAGACCTCTTTCAGAACAAGGTATGGCCATTATGAATTTACTGTCATGCCATTTGGTTTAACCAATGCCCCAGCCGCATTTATGGACATGATGAACCGAATATGTAAGCCATATTCAACATCCCTCTAGACTATTGGAGCAACCAGAGATACTGGCTTGGAAATGGGAAAACATTGCTATGGATCTCATTACCAAACTAGCACGCACTAATAGAGGTCATGATGCCATTTGGGTAGTCGTTGATCGCCTAACAAAGTCAGCAAACTTCTTGCCAGTCTGTGAGGATCTATCTGCTGACAAACTTGCCAAGATATACGTAGATGAGATTGTATCTCGACATGGTGTTCCTTTGAACATCATATCTGACCATGATGCTCGATTCTGATCTCACTTCTGGAAAACCATGCAATCCGCCATGGGAACCAAACTTAATTTGACCACTGCTTATCATTCTCAAACGGATGGACAATTTGAAAGAACAATCCAGACACTGGAGGATATGCTTAGAGCGTGTGTGATCGATTTTGGTGGTAGTTGGGATTCACATCTACCGTTGATCGAATTTTCCTACAACAATAGTTATCACACCAGCATCAACATAGATCCTTTCGAAGCTTTATACGGACGAAAATGTCATTCACCGGTCTGCTGGAATAAGGTTGGTGAATCTTAGCTCACCGGACCTGAACTCATTCAAGAGACTACATACAAAGTCAAAAAGATTCACAATAACCTTCTAACAGCTAGAAGCCGTCAAAAGAGTTATGTGGATGGAAGATGCAAGCCCTTAGAATTTCAAGTCGGTGATCATGTCCTTCTCAAGGTATCCCCTTGGAAAGGTGTGATTAGATTTAGAAAGAAAGGAAAACTTGCACCACGATATGTTGGACCATTCAAGATCGTTGAAAGAATTGGAAAACTGGCCTACAGACTTGAGCTTCCTCCTGAACTTGGAAATGTTCATCCAACTTTCCATGTGTCCAATCTTAAAAAGTGTTTGGCTGATGAAAACCTCCACATACCACTTGATGAAATTCGTGTTGATAACACGGTGCACTTCGTTGAGAAACCTGTGGTAATTTTGGACCGTGAAGTCAAAAAGATCAAACGCCAACGCATACCGATTATTAAAGTTCGCTGGGAATCCAAACGTGGCCCAGAGTTTACTTGGGAACGAGAGGATCAAATGAAAGCGAAATATCCACATCTATTCTCACAAGTTTCCTCTAATTAAATTTTGAGACAAAATTTCGTAAAGTATGGGAGACTGTGACATTTGTGTCTTTTAATCATTGTACAACTCCAAACAACTCAATTATCAATGAAACATTGTGTTTTGATTCCAAGTTTGTTTATTTATTTATGAAATTTGTACGTTTTCAATCTTTGTTCAATTTCGAGCTCTTAAACTTTTTCTGGAAAGTTATACGTAAAGTGTTACGCAAACGTAATCAGTTTAATGCGATGTACACTCCGGAACAATGACATAAGCTACACATACCCTAAATATCCTTTACATAACATAGAAATAAGTTTTAAAGGGTTCGGTATGGCAAACACATGTTTATTGGTGCTCAGGGACTATTTGCGTCAAAGTGCGAAAGTCTGCCGATTCATGAATTTCTTAATACAGAACACGTACTGATGTGTGCTAAACAGACTATAAAAACAACCTAAATTAGACTCTCTATTCTAGACACTATAAAGCTTTAATTCTAGACTCGACCTAAAAACCACACAATCGGCAAGTGTTCCGATCAATGTAGTATAACCCAGGAAGTCCGGATATCGAACCACAGGACTCTATGAAATACGTAAACTAGACTCTGACAGACACTGACAGACACGACTTAACTTGTTTAACTGTTTGGGGGGGGGGGGGTTACTGAAAAACTAGGAAATCTATATTAAACTAATTAATTAACTAAATTTAGACTAAGACACGAAAGAAAGCTAGGGTTGTATTCAGATGAGATTAACGACTACCTAGACTTGAATCCAGTTTGAAAGGGAATGGACTTCTAACGGTATTATTGTTGTATGGAGCCGAGATCGTAAAATACTAAACCTTAAGGTATTTCAATGCTAAGACTTCCCGACCCTTCTCAGGAAGAAACCTAGGAAACCCTACAAGGCTGTTGTGATTACCGACTGTTAGACTTCCTCTCAGTCCTCTAACGATTCTAAAAGTGCCCTAATATGATTATCTACCTCTCAGCGCGATAATCTAAGGCAATTCTAGGTTCTGACTTGGTTTACTAGACACAAATGCAATTAGGGAAATAAGATCGACTTCTCTTAAAACCTATCTTAAATATATACTACACCGCGACCTAATAACTAACTCGAGCCTCTCAGCGACAAGTTAAGCAGAGTATTTAATTCTAACTGTATCTTAATTATTGTTTCTAGGGCTATTGGCCAATTTACCCAAAGATCACCCGAACCCGCGAGAATGCAAATAATCAACACAAATTTATTATGTGAAAGACATTCACCAAAATCTATGTGAAACAGCAAGTAATCAACAATCAAAAATAAATACGCATGTGCATCAAATCAGAAATTCTAGAATACTTTACTTTCAAAAATCAATCCATAGTCAAACAATAAAAACCGTTAAAAGATCCAAACTTTAATCAAACTATCATCTTGTCTAGGTAGTATCTAGGGTTTAGCCAAGAAACATGTTGTTTATAGCAAACAAATCCAGTTCAAAACAAGAATTCATTGGAGAAGATCAAAAACACGAAATTAAAGAAAACCGGGAGATAAAACCCGAACAATCTTCACTTCCACGCTTCCTAGCTTCAATCTTATGATTCCCGCAAGCTTAAACTCTCCGTAATGCTCGAAAAACTGCTCCAGACGTCGCATTAGGGTTTGTTAGTTCGTCCTCTTTTCAATGATGATGATTCTTGGTTTTTATAGTAACCCCTAACAAACAAACCATAAATTCGCGATCCTTCTACCCGTCGCGTAGCGCGACGGGTCTTCACTTCATCCTCGCGCTACGCGAGTGGCTCCAAAGTCAGCAATTTCCATGTAGTTGGTAGCATAGCGCGACTGATCCTTCTGTTACGCTAGCGCTACGCGACTGCTTGATTTTCACAGAATGTCTCTTCAAAATTCCAGCTCCAACTTCCAAATTCTCTAAAATAATTCTAACACTTGTTTCAAATGGTTCCGGGACTTGACGTTTCGCACTTCAGCTCGTTTTTGCTCCTTTTTCAGCAGTTTTATATATCAAGACCTGGAAAACGCAAGATTTATCAATAGCACACAATTCTAAACAAAACTAAACTAAAACGATAAAATGTACAAACTATACACGATATAAGTATGTATTTTGCAATACATCAAATATCCCCACACTTACACTTTTTTCGTCCCCGAAAAAGAATTGTGCAACGGAATCATAGACGAATCATCACTTGGATCAAAAATTATTTATATCTTATTTAAACCAAGGCTTGCGTTAGCTGCGATTGCGAATATACTGGTCCTTTTAAACCCGAATCTAATCCTAAACCCTTATCATGTGAATTTAATTTAAGTGCGGTCAGTCTACCTAAGGTCTCACGCTAGAATCTACGGTCCACCTACTCCCACCTCAAGCTTAT
>JARYGA010020173.1:0-2500 GCA_030545235.1 Helianthus tuberosus | reverse complement strand
GGCTGTTATGCGCGCCACCAGCCTCCTTTGGCTTGGGCGCTCTCCTACCCTGCCCGGGCATGGGCTGCTCAACACCCACCCCTCCCCTATATATACATTTTGCACAAAAAGCTAAGTGACAGGAACAAACATTAAATTTTTGAGGAATCATAATTTTTCAAAACCCCATCAAACGACGTCGGATTGGCATGAAATTTTGCGTGAGACCTCGGTAACGTGTTTTAAGGTGTTTGGATGAAAGAAATTCAGTTTTCGGGTCCCGAGGGCCCGTTGGCCCGGCTCGGTCGGCCCGTGACGCTTGTTTGACGTGGATTGTCCGTAACCCCATGAAAGAACGTCGGATCATCCCGAAACTTTACGTGGCTGTTGTAGGGCCCAAGTAGGGTGGTTTCGGGTCACGGGCTGATTTGATCGGGTCAAAACGTTGACTGGGCTCGGGTCGGGACCGAGCGCCCGTGTGGTTCAACCATAACCGTATCAAACGAGGTCGGAACGGCACCAAACTTCATGTGAACCATCGGGACAAGTTGACGGTGGTCTTGGGAAATAATAATCTGGATTCGGGCCCACGGGCCTGCGGGCCCGGTAAGTTCGTTTTCTCGGGATTCTTCGTAACACCACCAAACGACGTCGGATAGCCACGAAAGCTGACACGGTTGTTCACGGGCATTCTTATGGTGGTATCGGGTCACGGCTTCACGTCTCGGGTCAACGTGTTGACCGGGCCATGTTCGGGCCCGATTTGTCGTTGGGCCTTGGGTCGGGCCCGTTGTGCTCGGATCGACACCAAACTTTGTACAGGTTGTTCACGGGCCATTCTTACGTGGTTTGCGAACAGGAGTTCACGTTTTCGGGTGAGGTCTTCATTTGGGCCTTGTTCGGGCCCGATGTGTCGTTGGGCCTTGGATCGGGCCCGTTGTACGTCGGATCGCCACGAAAGTTGACACCGTTGCTCGCGGACATTTTTATGGTGGTGTCGGGCCACGGCTTCACGTTACGGGTCAACGTGTTGAACGGGCCTTGTTCGGGCCCGATGTCGTTGGGCCTTGGGTCGGGCCCGTTATGCTCGGATCGACACCAAACTTTGTGAAGTTGTTCACGGGACATTCTTACGTGGTTTGCGATCACGACTTCACGTTCTCGGGTCTGTTTTTTTATTGGGCCTTGTTCGGGCCCGATGTATCGTTGGGCCTTGGATCGTCCCAGTTGTACTCGTTTCGACACCAAACTTGACGTGGTTGTTCACGGTCGATGTGTTGACCGGAGACCTTGATCGGACCCGTTGTGTGGTTGGGCCTTGGATCGGGCCCGTTATACTCGTATCGACACCAAACTTTATACAGGCGTTCTTATCGGGTCACCACTTCACGTTCTCGGGTCAGGTCTTCGTTGGTCCTTGTTCGGGCCCGATGTGTCGTTGGGCCTGGTTCGGGCCCGTTGTGCTTGGATCACCACGAATAAGTCACATGGATCCTGGTCGTTATTCCCGGTGGCCAGACATCTTGGACCTGTTGCCGGGTAACGTGTTGGAACGACGTGTGGCGTGTGTCAGGCCATTGGCATGTTAACAAGGCATCGTGCCTAGCTCACCAGTCATCGTCGCCCGTTCACTACGATAACCTCCTGTGGGCATGACGCTTGACCTGTTAACAAGGCATCGAGTTGGGACGATGTGGGGCTTGGGCAAGGCACTTGGCGTGTTAACAATGCACGGTGGCACTGCATGGCTATAACGATGTGGGTATTCGGCAAGGCACTGTGCCTGCTCACAAAGGCATCGTGGTCAGTTTACACGTCTAGCCTCTTTTTGCGTTTTTGCTAGCCACCCTTGCGAGGACCCCGGGGTTTATGGATATCCCCTAGTCCCCCTATATATACATTCTGAGTAAAAGGCAAAGTGTCAGGAACAGACATTACGTTTTTCAATGGATCATAATCTGCCATACCCTTGTGAAAGCGGTTCTAGCCAACACTTGTAAAATTTCGAACACTTGTGAAATTTTCCAACACTTGTAGAATTATTCAACACTTGTGATATTCTCACAAGTGTGCTAGCACAGCCTCTCGGAAGAAACCCTTAGGAACTTTTTTGGGTTGGGGTCTTGGGTGGGGAGGGACGAATCTGAGCGACGCAGGGCTGAATCTCAGTGGATCGTGGCAGCAAGGCCACTCTGCCACTTACAATACCCCGTCACGTATTTAAGTCGTCTGCAAAGGATTCTACCCGTCGCTTGATGGGAATTGTACTTCAAGGCGGCCCGCGCGGCTCGTCCGCCACGCGAGCTTAGCCTACGACACGTGCCTTTGGGGGCCGAGGCCCCTACTGCTGGTCGGCAAACAGGCGACGGGCACACGCGTCGCTTCTAGCCCGGATTCTGACTTAGAGGCGTTCAGTCATAATCCAGCGCACGGTAGCTTCGCGCCACTGGCTTTTCAACCAAGCGCGATGACCAATTGTGCGAATCAACGGTTCCTCTCGTACTAGGTTGAATTACTATTG